>OY744520.1:3472500-3530000 GCA_963556195.1 Sepiola atlantica
AAGAATAATATTTGGTTTAACCCACCATATAACTGCAATGAAAAACAAATATAGCTAAAGAATGTTTCAAAATGTTAGATAACTCATTCAAGCACCCGCATAAGTACATCACTATTTTAAATAACATCTCTATTTAAATTTCCTACTCCACAATGCCCAATATAGCACAAACCATGATCACTTCTTACAACAAAAAATTAAATTTACCCAACAACCATCACCCACATATATATATATATATATATATATATATATATATATATACATACATACATATGTGTGTGTTTATGTGTGCACCCATGCATATTGATGTGCATATAACCCAAGATACATGCAGACAAACATATGCAAGAGAATACCCATTAAATAGTAATTGCATACAAAGTAACGTTATCTATGCTCGCACTGTTAAACAATTCCCCCAAAACACCCTTATGTAAACTAATACAACATGCAAATTCCCCACTCCCGCTATAGCTCTCCTTATCTACAACTCCCTGTATCAAACGACATCCTATATAACACCTCGCATACTAACCAACAACCCACGCTAACTAATAGTAGATTTGATCTCACCCCTCAAAATATCTCATCTTCTAAATCTAACAAGCCCAACTTAAGTTTGACCCAGAACTTGAACATACAAACCCAAAACATTCCAGATAATATAAATAACACAAATACTATAACAACAACCCCATACAAAATAATACTTATATTGGGGTAAGTGCCCTCCCCATGAATACTCCCATCTCAAACCATATCTACTCTTTCAAACATAATAATAACAATGCCACTAGCACGTCTCTATCCAATCTAATAAAAAGCTTTAACATTAAACACACTCCCTACTCCCTACATTGGACTATATTAAAAAAGTATAAATCCTGCACTCCAGGATCGGCTTTCTGCCACCTATGTACCCTAGAAACAGTAAATATTATTAACTCTAAAAATAAGCTCATCCCAAATTGCAGGCACAAACGAACATTTAAATACATAAATGTCATTATTCCCTCTGACACCCGTCCTCCCAGCCAACAACCCACTTTCTAGGATTAGACACTGTTTTAATTCAATAATTTGTTAATTTCTTAATTTTTCAGTGTTTACTTCTCCAACCTTACAAATAACCATCCAAATAACATAACGTATTCGCCCCAGTGCACCTAATAAATATATCAACCCATAGTACTTATTGTGAATTGAGAACTAACATTACTCTTTCTACACCCCACCAATCCTTAACCGCTCTAACATCACCACCATAATTCCTACTCAAAATTATAATTCCTATTTCCTTTCCTTCATTTTTTCTTTTTTTCTTTTATTTGTCAAACTTCGCATACACTCTTCCATTGCTTTTTATGCTTTGTATCTTCATCTCCCTTGTATTCATTCCATCGACCCTGTATATGCTTCTGTCTACCGACAATATCTTCCCCATAGATTCCATTATCTACTGTTTAACTACGCTCCCTGGTTACTCCTTCAATTGGCCCATCTCCTTCCCATTAAAAGCTATTTATAAGTTCAACGCACTAGCAATGCATTTAAGTTTACATAATTCAACTCAACCTTACCCAATAATACTTATATTAGAAATCAATTGTTACAAACAGTCTAACATTGTCCCCAACATTGTTCCAAACCCTAATTCTCAGTTATACATTAAGCTTGTCTTATTTAATTATACATTTGACCAACTGGGAATTTTTAAACACTCTTTAGAACATTTAACCATGAAACACTAGTCTGTGCCCGATGTATTACATATTTAACATTTAAACTACAGATTCCCATTCCCTTGAATCCTAATTTTTACAACTGAAACCCTTTTAAACTTTCGAAATTATGTTTGTCTTTCATTCAAACTCCGTTTTAATTATAGACCCCCTCTATTTTCAAATAATATATACTCGCAATGACCTAATGACCCCACTCGCATCGGTTTTAGTACCTACGAACAATAACCTTATCATTAGAACCCTTCCCACCTCCCTTTTACTTTCCAGCGGCAGACATAGCTCAGGCAACTGACCCCCACCTTCTTCTCTTTATAATTAACTTTCCCTTTTTCCAGCCCCCTTCCTTATTTGGCCTCGTCTTTAACTAAAGGATTTCTTCTTAGAATTGCTTAACTATTTCACTGCTAACGTCAAGTGTACACAATTCAACTCCGGCCCAGGAAGTATTTTTAAAATGGCTCCTTTCATTGGACACCTTATCAACGGATAATTACCAACTGGATAAACCCCATATCTTTTTTACACGAACTTTTTTTCACTCTCCATTTCTTAATATTTTTTCAAATGTTGAATTTTGGCTTTTCCACCGCCAACTTATCAATCTATGTAATTCCTCTGATGATAAGATGTTGATGTGTGAAAAGCCTTGGCTTAAGGAAAGACTAATGAACATACTTTTATTACCGAATATTCCTTGAATTGAACAATCGAAGTTTGAAATAAATCTGGACATTGGTACATGGTTATCCCTCTTCTTTCGCCTAGCTTTATAATTGCTCCATCTCGTGTATTGAGCTTAAACCACTCCACTACATGTTATATCCACTAAAAGTTTACTTTTAGTTTCATATTTGATTATTTATACCTATATATATATATATATATATATATATATATATATATATATATATATATATATATACATATATATATATATTGACACTTGATTCGTGCATGTCTTCCCCCCTTCTTCTCTCTCGATCTGAATCAACAGACGTTCTCTTTTTCTCCCTTTTTTTTCCTTCTTTTCCTTGATGTGTCTACCTTCCCACCACCTCTCCCTTCATTATATGTCCCTCTTTCCACCTTATATTTTTATTTATTTATTTATTTGCCCTGTTTGTTTCAGATTTTAGATTTTAGATTTTTTGTTTTTTGTTTTTAGATTTTTTAGATTTTTAATTTTTATTTTAATTTTAATTTTTTAACGGCCTCAATTTTTTAAATGTTAAATTTATTTTCTTCTTCTTCTCTTTCTCTATCCCTCCATTTCATTCTCTCCAAATATTATCTGAGGTTAAGATCAGATTCTAACTCTGCCTGATGAGATCTCAGTTTATAGTAACTGTTGATCGATAACATCGACATGCCAGTGTCGCAAATTTTGTACATATCTGTGTAAATAAAATGATCATATATAAAGCTCTATTTTGATATTGAGCACTTTTTATAAACCCGGTTAAAATTCTCTGGATTACCACCCTGTGGATATTTTTCACCTGGATTATTACCATTATATATATATATATATATATATATATATATATATATATATATATATAATAATAATAAAAGTGTATCTTCATGAATAAATATTTTTGACATATTTAATAAAGCATTCTTAAAACGATAAATTCTTGCTCAATATTGGGAATATATAATGTGTTAGTTGATCAGAACTGAGTATACCCACATATACATAGTTCAATATTTCCTTTCATACTTTCTTTAATATTCAAAAGAAGAATAGAAGAATACCTCCATTTGTGTTATTGTTAATCTCAAATTATTATATGAAAATATTCATATTGTAAGAAATAAATAAGTTGATTTTTGAAAAGTCATTAACTTGAAAGTATTTTCAGACTTATAATTATATATCGTTATCATATGATTTTCTTATTGAAGGGAAAAT
Organism: Sepiola atlantica; assembly: GCA_963556195.1. Classification (NCBI taxonomy): domain Eukaryota; kingdom Metazoa; phylum Mollusca; class Cephalopoda; order Sepiida; family Sepiolidae; genus Sepiola; species Sepiola atlantica. The sequence goes on from OY744520.1 coordinate 3,476,164, forward strand.
AAACCATCATAATAATATGGCCTGACGATGTTTCCCTTTATAAACAGTAAGTCACTGATATGGGATGCGACTTGTGTCAACACTTTTACGCCCTCGTCAGTGATAGAATCGGCAACACACCCTGGATATGCATCAGCATCAGCAGAGAGACGCCAGCGGTAAAAACATGGCGATCTTATTGAAGGATTTGTAATTCAACCGATTGCTGTGGAAACGAGTGGAGTGATTGGCTTTTCCTCGGCAGCCCTGGTCTATGAATGACGCGCAACACTGAAGACAATCGCGAATTGTATTGGCTTTATGCGTCATTCTCTAGCGTCATTATTCGTGGAAACGCCTTCGGTCTGCTCTCAGCCTGTCAAGCTATCGCGACAGTCGAATAAACCTACTCGATATTGAACTAAATAATATCCCAGTGACATATATAGTTATCATATGATTTTTTAATGGAAAATAAGCCATTATAATAATATATTGTTATGATAAGGTATTTTACTTAATGAAAAATAAACTATTATAATAAAGATTTATCATCTGATTTTGTTATTGAATGTAAAATTAAACCATTATAATACTATATAGTTATGATATTGTTTTCCTAAATGGAACATAAACCATTATAATAATATATAGTTATCGTATGATTGATTACTTGAATAGAACATACACCATTATAATAATATGTTGTTAGGATATGATATTTTACTGAATGAAAAATATACTCTTATAATATATATATGTATCATGTGATTTATTTATTGAATGTAAAAATAAACAATTATGATAATATATAGTTATCATATGGGTTTTTAATGGAAAATACACCATTATAATAATATATAGTTATGATATGATTTTCCTTAATGGAAAATAAACTATTCTAATAACATATAGTTATCGTATGATTGATTACTTGAATAGAAAATACACCATTATAATAATATATTGTTATCATATGGTGCTTTACTGAATGAAAAATAAACTATTATAATATATATTTATCATCTGATTTATTTATTGAATGTAAAAATAAACCATTATAATAATATATAGTTATCATATGATGTGTTCCTTAATGGAAAACAAACTATTAGAATAATATATGCTTGTTATATGGCTTTTATTTCTCGAATAGAAAATAAAAGATTATAATAATATATAATTGTTATAAAAATTTTTTCTTGAATTAAAAATTAACCATGATCATAATATATATTATCTTCATTCTTGATTTGTAAACAAACCATTAAAATAGTATATATTATCAAGTGACTTCATTCTTGAATTTAAAATAAAACATGATAATATATATTTATCTCATGCATTTTGTGTCTTGAATGGAGAATAAACTATTCGAGAATGCATAAAAATGAACATTAATTGGTTCACACAAATATTTAAATTCAGAAAAAGATTGAAAAAAGTTAAAACAGATTAAACTTTTTTTAACAAAACGACATTTTTGCTGTCAGGAAAAAAGTCCGTGGCAGATAGATATTTGAGTGTGGATCGAGTTAAAGTTGATCCAACAATTTCGGAAAGAGTAATATTAAAATACAATCAACATGGAATAATAATCCTAGGATATTTGAAGGATCACAATATATTAATTAATATAAAATATACACAGCAACAACGTCTTCCACACCGGGAAATTATTCGAATAAATAAATTCTAATAATTTTCCGGGTGGAAATATTTTCGATTTTGCCCCTTATCCAAAAAGGAAGGCAGAGGGGTTGGTGTCCCAGTCCACATGTGACGACCGTACTCCATACACTTAACAGAGATAATTCAACTAAACATGAAAAATTTGTTATCATGACTGCTGTTCTATGCGACGAGCAGAAAAAATACTAACTGAGACAATTGAAAGAAACCAATATATAAAGAACAAATGTTTCGAAATGTTATGAACAAAAGAATAGCAAAAATTCTCAAAATATGTAAACGGTTAGAACCAGCAGAGAATATGGGAGCCCATTAAGAACATAATGTCACTTTACCAGCTGGAAGACAAATATAGCAATATTTGTTAATTATTAATTAGAGCTGCCACCAACGGAGATCGAGAAACTATTGACATTAAAAGCTTTCAGCATTTGACATTTACTAATTAAAAAAAACAAGCACTTGCTCTTGTATCAAATTAAAATATTAAGGATAAAATCCCATTCGTATCGCAAATATGTACACACACACACATATATATATATATATATATATATATATATATATATATATATATATATATATATATATATATATATATATATATATATATTTATTTATATTCGTAATAAAACTTGGTATCAGAAAGTCCTCTAACTTTATCTGGTGCCTTGTACGGTAGTTGTTACAAGTAGCGTTGCATTATCGCTAATGATCGTTGTCGACTCTACTTACCACATTGCTCAATACTATAACGGGGCATGTCTAGTCATCCGCAAACAGACAAGTTCGATGCATAGCATCACTTCAGTGTGGCAAGAAAGACAAATAATTCATGTCGACATCGAACCGCGATTGTCTATTTTACACTTGAATATATATATATATATATATATGTGAAGTGGTGAACTAAAAGCGAACTTTTAGGAAAGGTAACACCTATTGTGAAAAGTATACAGCTCAATATCCAGGATAGAGCAGATAGATATGTAGAAGAATGAAAAGGAATTAGAAAAGCAAAAGTCAAATCTTTTTTCAATTCAGTTGCTCATAGCAAGGTATATTCCGCAAAAAGGCAATTTATTCAAGTTAAATTTTTCCTTAAGCCAGGCTTTTCAAAGATCAACATCTTATCATCAGAGGAAGACGCTGGGATAGATAAGTTGGCAAAGGCCAAGATTTAAAATTTGAGAAAGTAAAATAAAAATTGTAGGGAAAAAAACACATGACAAAACTCGTCCCGAATGCAAGCAAAAGTCCGATTGCAAAAAAGTCCGGTGTCAAAAAGTCCAGCGAAGAAGGTGACATGTAGATAGGTAGGTTGTTAAAAGGCACGAGATGTGACAAGAGAGGATTCAAAGTTAAAATCCCCAAAAAAACAACTTTATCAGGTGCGGCGAAGATATGTAGAATCTCTGGATTCTACCTAATCTCAGCCTGGTCTCGTAGCGTAACAGTGAGCGCACTTAGTCACAGTCTCAGTTACCGCAAATTCGAATCCTGTCATAGTAACCTATGCTGAGTCGCCGTGTTCGTTAATAAGTATTTTATTTATAAGTAAATATATATATATATATATATATATATATATATATATATATATATATAATATAAAGATACATATTCTATATCAGATCCTATCATCATACAATGTTCAATACTGTTGGTAGAGAATTAATATAGGAAATATTTAAATGATGTAAAAATTAAATTAGTTTATTTACAAGTTTATATGATCATCAGGTATTCAAGGAATACAATACAATGATCTTTCTGCTCCTCTATGAAACCCTTTTTGCTGAAAGCACATTAAAACATTTTTTTGCAAACTTTCAAATTAATTCTTACGAATAATTTGTAATTGTATGGTTGTTTCATTCTGAGGAGAAGGTTACATCTTTTAAATCTTATGGATTAAAGTTCCGTTTATTATATTACTTGTTTGAACACCTGATGATTTAATACACTTGTAAACTATCGTATTTAATGTTTCCTCATTTCAATATTTACTATATATATATATATATTCCAGTTTTCACAGAGACTAGTTGCTTTTTCAGTGAAACACTAGACTCTAGATTTAGTGAAAAAGTATTAGTATAATCATCTCGTTCAGAAGTCTACACAGATACAAGTTACATATGTTACACGTCTGTTTTAGTATATTTTCGTTTCATATAAAAGTTTGTGAATGTTACATTTCTTAGTAAATAAATAAAATGTAATAAATGAAATCAGATCTTTTTTAGCAGCGTAAGTAAAATCAAATTTCATTTTGTGTATGTGGGACGTTTTCAATTCGTATCTGAGAAACAACTTAAATCATCGAAAAATGAAACGTCTCAGTGATAAAAGAGATATCGGCACGTGCCAACAACTTGGGTGCAGTTTTCTAGACTTGTCGACTATGCGGCAGCATTTCCACTATATTAGCAACTTTTACGTTATTTTCATGCGAGTGGCTGATTCTAAAAAGAATTGTAGGAACGAATACCAAAAAATAGGTATATATATATATGTATATATATATATATATATATATATATATATATATATATATATATATATATATATATATATGGTACACGTATTGTATTAGTTTCTTTAGATGTAAATCCGTAGAAACTTAAGTGTTTATAAAAGGTGCTCAATAACAAGTAGAACTGTTCTTAAATAAACCTTTTTATTTATACAAACATTATTGGTTACATACATGTTTCGGCTGTACTCTTCACAGGGAGTAGTATTTAACTTCAGCCACCACACATTGCAGTAGCACATTTCTAAATAAACCCCAATCAGTTTAAATATATAGATTAAAGAATCATCAGTAAAGCAATACACGTGGTATATGGATTTACAATTACTCCCTTTATTTTTATATTTGACTCCGTTGATGAGGTGTTATATATTTATACTGCATGCCATATTCACATTCACTGTTATATGCAATATTACAGCATTGCTGTTAAGATAAATAAATTATGTAGTAAGTATATAAATACATTAAAATAAACAATACATTAATTTTCTCATATTAATAGAATAACAAACCTAGTGTATAGATACACATTTTATTTTCTTCCTCTACAAAATATTGAATGTACCCCCAAATAAACTCTATAAATAAAAAAGAGAAAATAATAATCTTTCAAAATAGGGAAATAACAATTTTAAAAAAAATATATATATTTATGAAACAATAAATAAATAAATAATAATAATATTAAAATAAATGAAGATATAAATATATACATATATATATATATTCATGAACATAAATAAGTAAATTAATAATAAAATGAATGAAGAAACAAATATATTAATAAATATATAAGTAATAAAAACACATTTAAAAAAAGTAAATAAATGTAATAATTAAAAATAGAATAACAAATGTTACTATATAGATTCACTTTTACCCTTCTACAATTGAATGATGTATATCCAAAAGTACGTGAAAAGGTTTAGAAATTTCAAATAAGTGTTGAAAATCCTGTTCAGGAAATGATATATTGGAGATTTATTATTTAGTTTTATATTAATATGTATAAGGGAGATAATTCATTACTATTTAGCAATAGTTGTCTTACTTACTCGGAAGAAAAAAAGAAAAATTAAACTAAATTTAAATTTAAAAAAAAATCATTAGTGAATTAAACTATGCATTTTAATAACATTTTACTAAACTCATATCATCATTAAATAGTTTCAGATTAATTAGACAAGGATAATATTCATAGATACATTAAACAATAATTGGAGAATTAGTTCCGTTCATTAATTTTTATTGCGTGCCACACACAATCTTGCCAGAGTATAAATCAAAACATATTTAATCGTTATTCATAACAATGAATTTGGAAATTTTTGTTTTTTTAAATAAATAAATTACACAAACGTAAATATTGTTAGAATAAAATAAGATAACAATAGTATATATAATTTTAAAAAATTAAACAAATATTATAATAAAAATTTAAAAAAAAATTGAACACCGCTCTTGGCTGTTATTTCCCGCCACCGAATAAACAAAAAATGTTTTCTTCTTCCTTTTCTCTCGTTTTGCTCTTCTTTTTTTTTTAAATTTTTTATACGAATATGTGGCACTTCATCGGTCGGTTGAAATATATAATATTAAGCAAAAAAATAAAGAAAAATAAATAAATAAATTCAATTAAAAATTAAACTCATAAAAAACAAAACAATCAATTATAGTTTTAGTTGTATTACCTTGCTGCGGATATTAATATTTACTGCAATGTTGACCCCACACGTTTTTTGAAATTTGAAACACCTACCATTTGACAAAGAGGTTTTCTTCGAAATATATTATGGAACACGATCACACAGATTACATCAGTGTTGACGTCTTGCGTAATCACGTAAGATTTGCAACATGAACAAAAAATTATTTAAAAAGTGTTTGAAAAATATATAACTAAAATCACTTGTGGTTGTCTTACTTCTCACCGCCGATATATTTCAATTTCTTGAATTGTGATAGCCTTCTAACACTCCTCCCCCTCTCTCTCTCTTTCTCTCTCTCTCTCTCTCTCTCTCTCTCTCTCTCTCTATATATATATATATATATATATATATATATATGTATATATATATATACATATGTTGTAAGTACATTCCAATGATCAAAAACCCAATCAATCCAAAACAATAGTTTTCATCTGTTCTTTCAATTCCTTAATCCTCATATATTGTCGAACGACCGTTACCATACTTTTCTTCTGTTCTTTCAATCTCATGACTTTCATATATCAGCGAATACACTTAATATTTATTTGCCTCACAGACAAACTTTTTAAAACATCGATATTGTGCTTTTTACATTTATTGATGTTTATTTTTTCGAAACCTAATTTTAGTTTAAGTGGTTATACTAAGTAGGGTTACTAAATATAGACAAAAGGACAAATGTAACTTATGCGCACTAGAATCATAGCGTATAATACCATCATGGATGTTTTTTTGTATCATAATATATGGATTGAAGCTAGTATGTTTCTTTTCTCTCATTCCGCGAATTGAAATACTATATATATATATATATATATATATATATATATATATATATATATATATATATATATGTGTGTGTGTGTGTGTATATTAAAAGAAATACGAAAGAATTAAATCTAATGGGCTACACTTTTAAATGTAATTTTAGCAAAACATATGAATAAATATAACAACTTATTTCCATGTGGTAATATTTTAAATTATGAATTTTAGGTTATACACGTTTCTCTGCGAGGCTACGATTTCTGCCGGATGTGTTTTTGAGCCAATGATAGTTTCGTATTAAACTTTATTTTTAATATAGGATTTTTGAGCAGAATTAATTAAAATTTTTGTATTAATAATTAAGTAATCGTTTTAACAAGGTTTATTTGTGCGGACTCTTTGCAATTTCGTTTTGAGTAGGTTGATACTACATCAGTTGTATTCTACTGTAATGGACGGTATGAGGTATCGTTGCAACTTTTGGAAATTAGTTTTTTACTCTGCGGGTGTATAAATTTTGCCACCATATCTCATGTAAGTTTTTCCTATAGTGTTACATATACATTTACTTGATGTTACCTTTGTCAAGAGCTCATTTTGTTCTATACTCTTTTCCCCTGTCTTTGGATCGTGCTGTTTTTCATATTTATCTTAGGAGCAAGATAGTTAAGATGAAGACTATATATTTCTCTTGATTCTACTACAAAACCTGCGTAAGATGTACAAGAAGCATGCCATTTAGAAAAGAATAAACATGTATAAATATAAATATTGTAATATATACATATTTAAAATGTTGGTTTTTCTGTCAGACGAAAAGGAATTAGAGGTATTCGAGTAAACAGATTAAACAAAACAAAAAGAAGTATGGCTATGGTCGTTCGACGATATAGGAAGATTACACATTTTTAAAAAGAGATAAAAAGTATAGTTATGGAGTGATTGCTTCTTTTACCATTGGAAAGTACTTCTTTTATATATATACATATATACATATATATATATATATGTATATATATATATATTTATATATATTTATTTATTTGATCTGAAGCTTGTAATACATCATTGAACTTACACTTTAGAACATTCTCAGTTATATGAAATGTATACACTTAAATATACATATATATATATATTTGTAAGAACCTATATTTATATATATATATATATATATATATATATATATATATATATATATATATATATATATATATATATATACAGTACCGTCTAGAATTAAGGAACAAAAATAAAACTTTACTAATCTCGAATAAATTATATTTTAATATTTGTGAACATTTCATTACATATGTAAATAATGTAGTTCGACTTTTACCGAGATTTTCAGATGAATTTAAATAATATTATTTAAGGTATCTGCCATTTTACATATTTTAAGTGTCTAAAATTAAGGAACATCAAGGAAAAACAATTGTTTATAGTTTAAAACAGTAGGGTTTCTTTTGTATAAAAGGATGAACAACAATATTCTTAACTTTAATTATCATCACTGCTGCAAGTCACGCAATATCAATCATGTCAAAAAAATAACACTGTTTTAAGCGACAAAGACAAAATTGTAAAATTAAAAAAAAAGAAGTTGACAATAGAAGAAATCGAAAAACGTGTAAAACGTTCATAATGTGTTTTAAGCCGAGTTATCAAACTCTATGAAGAAACTGAAAGGTTAAGTAACACTAAGAAACCTGGTAGACCAAGAAATACAAGGGCAAAAGAGAACGGAGTTATACAACGCCTAGTGTTAACAGACTGTTTCTTTACAGCTGGCAAATGTTTAAACAAATGGAAGGGGTCACGAATGTTTCACGACTAACTGTGCCCAGAAAGGTTGCACGAAATTGGTATTTTTGCAAGATCTCCTCGAAAAAAGCAGGTAATAGTATAAAAAAAATAAATTGGCTTGATTGGCGATTGCAGGAAAAGCATGTTATATTGTCAGAAGAAAATTGGTAAAAAGTGTATTTCAGTGACGAATAGAAATTTAATTTATATGGCAGTGATGGAAAATAAATTGCAAGAAGAGGAAAAGGCGAAACTTTGGATCCTGGCTGCATAAAAAACTGTTAAATTTGGTGGAGGTAGCGTGATGTTTTTCGGCATGATATCATGACAGGGTACATCACCACTTGTACACGTACATACTAGATACAAGAATGTTTTAGAACAGTATGGTTTGCCAGTGTTGCACAATTCTGGTATCGAAAAGCCTGTTTTTATGCAGGATAAATGCCATAAGTCAAAACTAGTCATGAATTATCTGGCTGATCAAGAAGTAGCGGTAATGGACTGGCCTGCTCGGAATCCTGGCATGAATCATATAGACAACTTATGAAACAGATGGGCAGAATGTTATGGCAAAGAATCTGGAAAACATCGTAGAATTAGGGCTGAAACAGAAAAATGAATGGGCCAAGTTAAATGTGGTCCAATGTAAATATTTAATGAAATCCTGCAGTCGTAGATGCGCAGCAGTTATTAAAAACAAAAGTTGAAGTACCAAATATTAAATCTCTTTTGCCTTTTTAATGTGATTTAGTTAAACATTATATTTTGTTCCTTAACTTTGGATACTTAAAATATGTAAAATCGTGAATAACTTTAAAAATATTATTTTAATTCATCTGAAAATAGTGGTAAAAGTTTAACTACATCATGTTTATATTCACAAGTTTTCACAAAAATCAATGTATGACTTTGTTTAGATTCAGACGATTTAATTTGTGTTTCTTAATTTTCAACGGTACTGTATATACTATATCTTCTTTATGGAAATTATATATATATATATATATATATATATATATGTTGCACTTCTGAACATTCGCTATTATAAAAAAATACAGGATATGTACATATATATATATATATTTGTGTATCTATACCCAAAAGAAACGGTCCGTAAAGTTATAAGATGTTTTTGAAAAATTTAAAAAGTGGTAATTGGATTTCTATTTTGTATTTATTTTGTTTTCGATACGTTTGAATAAATTTAATTATTCATACAAAAGGACAAAAAGGATACAAGTTTGGAATCATTTTCCCCTCACTAATGTGATGCCCTAGATGAGGGGTGACATATATATGTTTGAATCTTAGTATGAACGGACACGTGTTCCGTCGTTTGAGACTCATTAGCGTGATTGAACCAAGCGAGAATCCCAGAGCTTGTACCCTGAAGCTTTACCACTGAGCTAACTCGCGTTAGTGCTAGATTGTGCCGTGGTTTTATAGATGTAATCGATTTGTTCATTGTGTGTGTGATACTTTTCATCGAATTCAATTGTAGGTGTGTGCATTTGTATGTATGTGTGTGTTTATGGAGCAAACTTAAATAACACGTTACCATTTTTGACGTGAGTCTTTATCCATGTATTAACAGCACTCAAAGTCGGACAAGCTTACTCAGACAATTAGTTGCATCGATCAGATGAGAGTTGTCCTTTTACATCCGTATTTATTTTCTAAAGGTTTCGCCGTCTGTCGCCAAATCGACTGACAAGCCTTTTTAATCACTCTAATTTCTTTGACAATAGCACTAATCAAAGTAGCAGATATAAAGGTATTCCTTATAAAGAAAAATAAATTTATGAATAAAATAGTGCTGATGATGATGATAGCTGTGTTTTTCAGGACAAGGATGTATCCAACCTTTAACATGTGTCATGTAAATTTCGGATAAGGGTCTAACCATGATATCACATTAGCCTACTTGGTTTAGTCAGCGATGAATAGACATACTATTCTCAGAAACAATTTATTGCAATTCCAAATAAATATTTCCAAAATAATCTTTCTAATTGAATACACCTTTTAACCCTCTTCGGCACACACGTATGCACACCTTTATTGGATGCATCTCAATTTGATTATTACATCCATTACGGGCTCCGGGATGAGAAAAACGTCACACAGAGAAATATCAAGTGAATACACAGTTTTCATTTGTATGCGGATGCTTTCCCTATTCGGAATTTCCAGACGATCAGGTTTTGTAGTAAAGGTCAGAAACGATAAACAAAGACATTTGCAAACATGTAATTATTACAGAAAGCGTCCAATTTAATCGTTGGTTGGACTAATATTCTGCTGTTTCGCCTAGTTGCTACAATATTGTGAAAATCTTGCGAGATATTTTTCTAAGACATTCTCTATATCTTTTTTCAGTTTTATTTTTTATTTTATTTTTTTTCTTCCCTTTTAAATTGGCCTCAATTAAAGCAACACCACATTTTGTATTACTGGTTGTTTGTAATTCTTAGTCCTAGTACTTAATTTCCCTGATGATGTGCCAAGCAAGGGTCTGCTTGGTAGTGAAACACGTGTAGGTAAAACACTATTTAATTTTAAAATGATAAATAAATAATCTTTGAATGAAAAAGTATTTTGTGGTGTTGATTGCGCTCCTGAACGGAATGCTTTGGTAAGCCTTAAAAAAATCACACATACACACACACACACACACACACACACACACACACACACACACACATATATATATATATATATATATATATATATATATATATATATATATATATATATGGGAAGAGAAGGATGAAAGTAATCCGACGTGATCGGAAAATGAAAAAGGAAAACCAAAAAATGGATGTTTTTTATGTGTACATCAACGTTTCGTCTTTATTTATAAGACTTCATCAGGATGATAAAATAGAGAAAAAATGTCATGCAAGCACAGATACATGTAGGGTAGACATATTGGGAAAAATAGAATGAAATAGTGGCCAACTACTGGGTGGACGTCCGTATTTGTTGGAGAAATAGAAATGAATGTAGAAAAGAATGAGTGGGGAAAAATGGAAGGATAGGGTGAGCCAGGACTACTGTAGCTGGTGGTAATAGAAAGAGGTGGGGGATGAGCAGGGGTAAAGTGGATGGCAGACAGGGAGGTGAGGAAGAGGGGGGGTGTTTGACCAGATGGCTGCGGTTCAAGATTGAAGGGGAAAAAGTAGGTTGGAATGTTTGTGTGTGGGGGGTGTATGCAGGGAAAGGTTGTAGGTAGTGAGGTTGTTTATGAGTTCCGGACGTCCTAAAGTTTTCCATGTGCTGTTTTGGATAACCTTTCTGACATAGAAACTGAAGCTCTCAGTTTCGGTTTAAAATTCGCCACTGGAATACACTCTAACACCACCACCAACACAATTCTAAAAAATTACAGACACACTGACACAGATTTCACTAAAGGCTTCATTCAAGGCATAATCTCAACCACCACCACTCTCCCTAATGACCCCGTCTTACCCAAGAGATACATAGACACTCTTAAACACCTAGCTAACAACAACAACATAATCATATCACCATCAGACAAAGGAGGGGGCATAGTAATCATGGACACAAACTCATATATCAAAAAAATATCTACTCTATTATCCGACGAAAACACATACACTAAAACCGACCAAAAAACTATAGATAAAAACATAGAACATTTTAACAAATCTTTCAAACACCTAATCAAGAACAACAAAAAATTGGCATCAAACATTGAGTATCACCCTATCATTCCCACATTATACGGGCTCCCCAAAACCCACAAACCCGACATCCCCATGCGTCCCATTGTATCAAGCATAGGTAGCACCACACACAAAATCGCACGGGCCATAGCTAACATCCTCACTCCACTAATGGGTACCATCAGTCCTTCCCACATCAAAAATTCAGGCGACCTTCTTAGCAGAATAAAAAGCATCAACGCAGAAAATAAAAATATACATAGCCTAGATGTAACTTCGCTCTACACTAACGTACCTGTTAAAAAATGCCTAAACTTACTTCACACACATATAAAGAAAATAAAAACCGACCTACCTCTTCCCCCCAACACTCTTATAGAAATAATTAGACTCATCACTGACATAACATATTTCCAATTTAACGAAGTATTCTATAAACAAAAATTTGGACTCCCTATGGGCAACCCCCTTAGCGGTGTATTGGCCTGCCTCTTTTTAGAATTCTTAGAATCCGGTCCTTTCAAATATAGACTACCCCCTAACATCGAATACTTTAGATACATAGCTGACATTTTAATTTTCCTCCCCACAGACATACAAATCAATCATGTTAAAGATAAACTCAACACAGTATAACCCTCCATAAAATTTACCCATGAGACTGAAATAAACGGCTCTATTCCCTTCCTTGATACTCTTATAATTAAGTCCAACAACAAACTAGAATTCAAGGTACACCGCAAAAACACTCACAAAAATGACTACATACATTTCTACTCCCACCACCATAGCAAGATCAAAACAGGTATAATTATAGGCTTCTTCCTACGCGCCTTTAGAATATGTAGCCCCCCTCACATAGATGAAGAAATAAAGTACATTTTAACTCCCTAAAAACATTGCAATACCCCACACATTTTATATTAAATGCCAAGAAAAAAGCCTTCCAAATATTCTCTAGAAACACCACACAAAAAAATCAAACTCCTAATACCTCTCTAATAGACAGACCCCTTCTCCTACCCACGCACTCCAATAACACATCCATATGCAACACGCTTAACAAACTAGGAATTCCTACAGTACAAACCACATCTCAATCCATAAAACAAACTTTAAACACATCCAGACATTTCAAAAAAACACCCACATCTCATGCCGGCTTATATACTGTCCCTTGCAATGACTGCCATCAATTTTACGTGGGAGAAACACAACGTGAATTAAAGAAACGATTAAATGAACACAAAAGGGACATAAAAAACAACAACCCGCTCAGTGCACTTTTCTCCCATGCACTAGAACATGGTCATGCGTTCAAATTTGAACAAGCCAAAATCACTAAATATATCCACAACAAATCTCGGCGAAGATTATTAGAAACTGCCCTCATCACCGCCTCCACCACCATCAAGCAACGTAATGGTTTCTTTAACCTATCACCCTTTATAAGCAAGATCATCCTCACAGAACAAAGACTCTTGCCTGATCATGGTTAAACTTTTTTCATCTCCAACCTCTATAACACTCTCCCATTTACTTTTCCCTTTCTTTTTCTCATTGAATCTTCATTTTCTCCTTACTTTTTCCTCACACTTTTAATACTGCAGTCCAAATAAACTTTCTCATGTTCCAAATATCTCAAATATTCCATACCCACCCTTTCAATCACCGCCCTCCTCCACCCCCCCAATCCCTCACTCATTGCTATCATTTTCCAAATATTTCAAATATTTCACACCCTATCACAACAAATCCTCCCTCTCCCCCACTCAACTATTTTCTCCCATACCCCTTCTCAAATTCCCTCATTTTCTCAAAACGCTCTCTAAGACCATAACTTTCGCCCATCCACCAAAATCACAGCCGCCCTTCCTCTCTACCCATCCTCCTTTCCCTGCATACACCCCACACACACAAACATTCCAACCTACTTTTTCCCCTTCAATCTTGAACCGCAGCCATCTGGTCAAACACCCCCCTCTTCCTCACCTCCCTCTCTGCCATCCACTTTACCCCTGCTCATCCCCCACCTCTTTCTCTTACCACCAGCTACAGTAGTCCTGGCTCACCCCATCCTTCCATTTTTTCCCCACTCATTCTTTTCTACATTCATTTCTATTTCTCCAACAAATACGGACGTCCACCCAGTAGTTGGCCACTATTTCATTCTATTTTTCCCAATATGTCTACCCTACATGTATCTGTGCTTGCATGACATTTTTTCTCTATTTTATCATCCTGATGAAGTCTTATAAATAAAGACGAAACGTTGATGTACACATAAAAAACATCCATTTTTTGGTTTTCCTTTTTCATTTTCCCATATATATATATATATATATATATATATATATATATATATATATATATATATATATATATATATATATATGAGAAAGAGAGGATAAGAGTAATCCGACGTACTGGAAAATGAGAATACTTTTTATATATTCATCAACGTTTCATCTTTATTGTAAAACTTCCTCAGGGTGATAATTTGAAGAAAAATGTCATGCAAGTACATCGAAATAGTGAGTAGAAATTATAGAGATGAAGGAAAGTAGTAGTCGTGGCTTATGCGCGCTGGGGGAGATCAATTTTTCTCACGTATTAGAACACGATCATCGTCTGACGAACAAAGTGATAAAAATACTAACTTAACTACGTTATAATAGTAGTAGTTTTGCAATTGATTAAACTTAACTAAGAAGTATTGATTAATTTTCTTATTTCTCGTTATTTTTCGAGCATAAATATGAATAACTCTTCTTTTAAGCATCGTGGATGTTAACGTTTTTATTATTTACTTACACCAGTGTTGAAATAATTTGTGATAGTATTGGTTTACCTGTTTAGAAAACAGTGTGCCATGTCTTCAATCTTCTTTGGAAAACATATACAAGTACATGAATGTAGATTGATAATATATATTATCGCAAGCATGAAGAGAAGACGAATTTTATCGTTCATGATTAAAAGTTAATCAAGAAAAAAAAGCCAGTCGACCGGTTTCGCCCTCTCTTAAAAAAGTTGTATCTAGGAATTTCAAGAAAACGAGGGATTTATAAAAGGGGGTGAAAAGCGAGAGTACTGATAATAAAATGTCGTTATGATATATGTACAATGGAGGATGAATCTGATCACAACTAGTCCTAACAGACACTCCCTTTGTTTACAGAAGGAGGGACGTTTAAGGCAAACGTTCATCGTCACCATAATTTTAGATGGTTTAATGAATGAGCATAACTGAGAATGGTTGAAGGCGTCTGTGCTAAAATTCCTAGCGCACGGCAGGTTTTTAGTCTGTGTGTTTGGTCTGTAATAGAAAATCCGTATCTGTTATTTTGCACGTCCGTTGACCGAAAGGTTCCATTCCTGATCTTACTCGGAATGTGCTGTTGGACTCTACTATCCAATGTTAACGTCGTCCTACCCAAGTAGTCATCACTGAAACTATATTTAACATGATGCATTACATTATTTTTATGAAGGGTAACACGTATTTTCCTAAAAATCTTGGAGACGGTCCACGTATTTCTAAAAGTCGTTAAGATTTCAGTTATTTCGAAATGAGACACATTCCGCAATGTATTTATCATGTTTAAAAATATTCCACCAATTGTGACGGACAGATAGATGAACAACATCCCTGTTTATATTAGACAAATTTGAAATATAACAAACAGTACTTTTTGGGTGTTTGGATTAGTAATTTACAATTCAACAAATAATTTTATTTTCATATAAATATCATAGCGTCAGAAAAAGAATAAATTATTCAGCATTTCATGGCCGCCACTGCCCGCCACAAATAACGATTAAGGATTTGTCTCGTAAAACTCAAATTAACCAATCAATTGCAACCATTTGAAACTGAAGAAAAATCGTATGATTTGAATATTTAAAAAATTAAAACCGGTGTTTATTTGTTTACGTCTGCTCTGAATACTTGCCAATTTTACAATAGTGTTTTGGTTTATTTTACTTTATTTATTTCTTTAATTTTCAAGATAGAATAAACTTCATCTGTTCTTTTATTTCTGTTATTTTTTCAGTTCCCGGTCTTCTAAACTCAGACGATCTTTATTTTTGCCTAATCAAGAGTACTCATATTTGGGGAGATGAATTTCCCCACACTATAAACCGAGGTTGTATCTAACTTTGCTCTCGATTCAAATATTTGCTATTTTACATTTTTGTTAGTTATTTTTTATTAATTGTCTTACTTTATAAAATCGAAATTATGTAAAAGTGCAGTATCTGTGTTGATACTATATTTAATTATTATTGCCCTTGGTCAGCAAAGAAGAAATAACTTTTATGAGCATTTTATATTAATTGTCATCGTGGTTCTTGGCAATCCACACGGACGCAACTCAAAATAAAGTTACTAACGTCAAGAGGCATGCTGCAATACCACAATTGCCGCAGTCTAGAAGCATTTCTTAACTGACCGAAGACAGAAAAGATATCAGAACAGATGCAACCATAAACGTTAATTCTATTTTGAAAAGTAAAATAAAATAAATAAAAGTAAGCCAAAAAGAAAAGAAAATATAGGCAAATATTCAAAACAGACGTAAAAAACAGTTTTTAATGTTTTAATATTCAAGACAGGGGATTTTTTCTAAAATTTTAAATTGTTGGCATTAATTGTTGAATTTAAGTCATGTAAGACAAATACTTGATTGTAGCGGGCAGTTGCGAGCATACACAGGGCTGCCCGAATTCTTTAAAAATGTAAAAACTGTCGAATAGAAACTCATTTCTGGATTTTAAATTCTTAACAAATCCTCATATATTAAAAGAGTGAATGTGTTGGAATAATTGAATAAACAGAGCTGAAAACCACATAACAAAATTAACTGCTTCATGATCATTTTATTTATTTAAAAAAATGTATAATCAGTTAAATTTATTTATAAATTAAATATATTTAATATAAATGATAATAATAATCAAAAACACTTTGGTTTAATTAATTTGTTTTATAATTTATGAAAACAAATTGGTTCGGCTTATTTAATTAAGAATACAAATACAGCGGCCTTCCTTTTCTTAGATCAACACCGGTCCAAAAGGTTGACGTCACATTCTGCCGATATGCTGAGTGGGAAGTAACATGATTACCAAAAGTGTTTTATTTATTTTTAACAGAAAATATAAAAATCAAACTTAAATGCTTAAAATTTAAAAAAAATAAAAATGATTTTTAAGTGAAGTTAAAGAAATGCCGTTTTGATATTAAATATATATTTTAACTTTCTCCTAGAATAATTTAGAACAAAGTTAAAAATGGTGTACTTGTGAAAATGAATACTCTGCGACCGAGACAGTGGAGAAAATACATTATTCTCTATTGTAAGGGAGGGGCGGTTAGGGGTACCGATGTTATTGTGTTTATGGGGTGCGTGGGTACTGACTTATTTAGAAGTAAGAAAATATTTTGGCAATTCTTCTTTTATTTTTTTAATTGCATGATTTAATTATACTTAAATTATCGGCAAATTATCTCGTATATAAAGAGGCATGAACAATAAAACCGAGCGTGTTTCTTACAACCTTGCTACTAACCATTTTCCTCTTGGCAGCAAACAGTTGGGGAGAGAGGCCTCCTAAGTCTTGATCGACAACCTTCCTAGAGCTGGAATCTCGAACAAAGAATCTGGTTTGCAAACCTATAACTGTTTAAGTAGTAGATGGGATATGCCTATCGCCCGGTCTTCGCACTCCTTCTTTGTCTATTGGCCAGGCGTAGAGGTACGAGCACTGGGACGATTCTAAAGACGCCTGGTACTTGGCCCTGTTTCTTGACTAGGGGAATGAACACCTTCTCTCTATCTGGGCAAATTGGGGAAAGTTTTTTGTCACTAAGTCTTACATGGGTAGTCTGGGTCGCTCCTGTTCCGACAGGCTGAAGGTACAGGTTAGATAGCTCGTCTGGCTGCTGTTTGCAACTGACATGACAGGAGCCTAACCTCTTAGGCAACGCTAAGAACAGTTGCTCCATCAACAGTGGCATCATATCGTGGGTAATCGTACGTGCCAATTCGCGCATCGAAAGGAGCCCTACAGTTATTCCCGGTGGGATTTCCCGATGCCACAATACCTGATGAACCAGGTCGCAATTAATTAACTGATTGTGTGAGGTTATTGGCACCTAACAAGCACCCACTTTGCCCTCTCTACTCGGTCTAAGAACAAAAACGTATTTACAAAATATACCAGACACAATACAAAATCATCTTCGCCTTTGAGGCTCGCATTCACAAATATCCGGGGACTTAAAACCAACATCAACGACGTAGAAACTTTTCCTCTGACAAACTCCCCGGATTTCCTAGCGCTAAATTAAGTGAACATTCAATCCTCAATCTCATCTCCCCACTTTGACCTGACTGATTCTCTTCCACTCTATGGTAAGTACTATTACGGGCTAGGAGTTTATGTCCAAAACACCTTCCCTTGACTAGAGAACATAGGTTAGAATAAGATGACCAATCCTACATATGCTTTAGATTAACCTCACATCACAATGTTAGTTACTTATATCTATTATACCGTTTTTCTTCGACCCAGGACTGTACCCTTCATGACTTTGTCTCTGGCAGCTTAGAGCACTCTCACTCGACTCGAATGCTAAACTACATGTATTTGGGGAATTTAATGCACACCACTGTGACTGCTTGGGATTCTCTAGCGTTACTGATGCAGCTTTACGTTTAATTTCTCCTCAGCTCACGACCTCTTACAGACTCACTTTTACGAACCGCTTTCCGGATCGTGCTGATCAGCCAGTCTCACTTCTAGACCTGTTCCTGACCTCACTACCCGAGGCTTGTGTGGGAATTTCCATAGCCCGCTCGGAAACTCTGATCACGTTGTGGTACTGATTCTTATCACGTTAACAACTCATCCAAAAGCTGAAGAGCCGTTGCTCCAAAACGACGAGACTGATTTTGAATTCCTCAGGGATTACATCAGCAACGCCCCATGGGGGGGGGGACATTTACAAGTACTTCAATTGATTGTGCTGTGATAAACTTGCTATTCTGGTGCCCCGAAGACTTAAATTCACTAAACCAACCCGACAATCTGCCAACTCCCATCCATTTACTGTGGAGTTCGCGAGATGCCGCAGAGCGTTCTACTCCAAAAGCTTCTTTCTTCGTGCTGCTGGACTCTGGAATTCTCTTCCTACTCCCTGTTTTCCTGACGGTACTGACATGCCGAAATTTAAAATTAATGTAAACAGACATATCGGTGCGCACCTCCCAATTCAGGTTGACCCTCGTTCTAACTTTCACTCTGTTTCTAAGTAGCCCCGTTACGTATAAAGTGGCGGCCTTCCTTGTTTGTGGTTTACATTGTTAAAAAAGGTATAAGCTGTCTAAAAATAGTTATATATATGAGTTAAACAAATACGTGTTTTCCAGCTGTTACGTGTGAGTATATATACAATATTTCAAAGAAACCTATCTATGATTGCATTAAATCAGAGTGAACTGTTTTAATGGTTTTATAGTTGTGATGAATGAAAAGAACCTTCGCATTATTCATTTACATATATATATATATATATATATATATATATATATATATATATATATATATGTGTATATATATATATGTGTATATATATATATATATGTGTGTATATATATATATATATATATATATATACACATATATATATATACATATATATATATATATATATATATATATATATATATATATATATATGTGTATATATACATATATTTAACCTTATAGGTTCCTCACTGTCAACCAAGCTCCAGTGCTCGCCCCATCACCGAAATGTAGCATCCTGGTGCTTGTTTTACAAATACTTCAATGGATTATGCTCCGATGAATTGCCTACTCTAGTGCCCCCTCGACGTAAATTCCCTAGACTAACTCGACAATCAACTAAATCTCATTCATTCACTGGTGAGGTCCCCAGATGTCAGAGAGCCTTCTACTCAAATAGCTTCTTTCCTCGTGCCGCTGGCATCTGGAACTCCCTCCATGCCTCATATTTCCCCGACAGTACAGACATGCAGACATTTAAACCTAATGTAAACAGACATCTCGCTGCGCAGATCCCAATTTAGGTTACACACTACCTTCTCATCTTTTTGTTTTTCTCGGTAGCCCCTTACGTCTACAGTGGCCTGCCATGTTTCGTGTGAACTATGTTAATATATATATATATATATATATATATATATATATATATACCACTAGGTGTGTGTGATTTGTGGGGGGGGGGATGTATATGTCTCAAGCATGTGTAGGTAGTTTTAATTATGTATTATAAATGTGTTTTGCATGTTTGGCTATCCTTTATACTTCTTTTATTCTCAGGTCTATATATCTATACAAGCACCCAATTAAATTGATTTAGTTAACATGTGGATAGAGTTATACGATCTGTCTTGGCTGGATCAAGTTGTTTTCTACAAATGACATTTAATCGAATCGTGACTGTGTCGGACTACAGCCGTCAAATAACTGAGAGTTTTAGCGAAATCAAAAGAGATTTAATAAAATGAATAAATATGATTGGCTGACAGAGGAATTAATATAAAGCAAGAATTTTTTTACTTATAAGATGGATAATCAGCTTTGTGTCATTCACTGTCAAAGCTCACGAGAAACCTGACGCCGTTGTTCATCTGTTGCTTCATAAAGTATCACGCACCATTTTATAAGACGATTCTCTAATAGTACATGGATCACGTGGGTTTCATCTTGATTATTAACCAGCAAGATAAGGTCTCGTTTTATTTACTTATAGAATTAAATTTGTCAAATGTCTTTGGATGGTCTGAAATTTATAGTCCAATTTTACGTTGATCGATTTAACGACGAGTACTATTTTATTGTATTTTATGGTTTGAATTGACGACAGTCAGCCCCTTAGATTTCGGAGTAGTATGTATTTTAAGTCTGCACTCGAAATGGAAGGCGGGAAATGTATCCACACTCTCTTATAGATATAACTTGTTAAAAACAAAAAAAAAATAGCATACTTCTATACTGAAAAATATGTGAACATAAAACTGATAGATTAAGTTTATTCTTCTACTTTCTGGTGTTGGCATTAGTTTTCACGATGTTTTTTGTAGTTAGAAATCTTTCTGGAAAGACATCGGGTACTTACGGGAAGGACTACAATAAAGTTGGCAATATCCTTAAGTGAAAGTGGTACTGTGGAACCGACTGGATTCGAACTCGGAACACCCAGATATTCGGTCTGTGTCGTAATCCACTTAACAATCGTCAACCCTTATTAAGTTAGTTGAACAAGTATCACATTCTAGCGTTAATAAAAATGAGTGAAATCTTTTGAGAATTTTGGGCAACGTTAATATCACAAAAATATAACAGTTGTAACAGTGTGCAATGCATTTCTAGTGTTGTGTATATGTGTTATGACGTGATATAAAGACAGGGAAATGAAATGAGAAAACGCATAAGAAGAAGACAAAAGTTGTAATATAATATCCTTATATGGACTTACTATACAGGGAGAGTAAGAAACGGATGCACAGTGTCTTGCTTATGTCAAAGTTTATTTACAAACTTTAGATCTGTATATACCAGTCGAGGATCCGTTCTCAACAATAAGTCTGACAGAGACTTGCACAATCGGTGACCTTTTCTCTGTCATGAAGTATTAAACCATTTGAAACCCTCCACCCAGCCATTGCTTTCCCTCTTTGGCGAAGAGTTAATTTATCGCTGACTGATGCAGTCCAACCGGGGAATGCTGACGGGGATGCTTTATATGCCAGAATGCCCCTTCCTTAAGGGCACTGGCTTAATCACCCCAATTGTCTGCCTCGTGTCACATCTATCAGCGGTGACAGAGAAGTAAATACCGTGTCTTTCAACTTGGTTACCATTTTGTCTATTCTACCTTAACAATAAAAAAGAACAGTGATGAGAATACAACCAGGAAATGAAAGAGCCTCATTTTTCACGTAGTCGTCATTAATTATGTTAATATAATAATATAATGACTATAAATTATTTAAACGGAGAGAATTAAAAAGTACACACTTCATCGTACTGATCACAATGTTCTTTAAAAATTCGAATCAATTTATCAAAAACATACGTTTTATGGATCACTATTCCAGTTTTCTTTAGAGTATGTGGGAATTATTATTCTCCTACAAAACTATGTCTCGAGTTGTATTAAAACACCTAGACTATTTTCATGTAAACGCTATCTTCGTTCTCGAATGAAAATGGAATATATGTTTAAATACTTTAAACGAATTACTTCTTTATTTGTCATATGTAAATGAGACAGTATAGAATTAGCTTTTTATAAACATATAATTAATCGAACAAAAGGATATCTATTATAGAATAAAATTTAACAAAATGCGCTCATGAAATAACAATACCAAATATAACACTTTAAAAAAAGAAGACATTGGTAGTTTTAAAGATACATTTTATTTCAACTACTTTCCTTTTTTTCTTAGTTATACACTAAAAATTGTTGTTCAAACATTTTTTAAACATAATGCTATATTTAGCCTCATTCATTTGAACATTTTGTTGAATTTGTTCTGTGATTGGAACCTTAAAAGTACCCTTCTTAATTGGGGATACCTTATGTTGACAAGGGGGTGGAAGCAATGTCGCGCGTTACGGCATCAATGCTATAGCTGAGTTGGGTTGTACATTTAGGGAGGGGTTAACCATTGGAGTATATTATTGGAGGCAATTTTTTGGAGAGAGTCAGGTGTCAATAGTGTCAGATGTTTAGTGGGGTACCTCCTACATTTAATTTACAATTATATTTTAATTTTATCTAATACTAAGCATTTTTGTAATTTGATTACTATAGACCCTTTCCTCATTATTCCAATTTCCTTGACATATCTATTCTATTCTTCCTCTTTCTCTTCATTCTTTTCTTCCTTCACTTTTCCTCGTCTTCAGCCTCTTTGTTCTTAAAATCTACCTATTTAAATAAACTTATATTCGTATGCTCGATAATTATATTATTTTGAAATCATGGATGCAGAATAGAAAAGTAAAAAGTAAACAGGAATTTTTAATGATCTCGGATTAGTGATTTCTATTTTGATTTATAGATTTACGCAATTATTTTAATATAACTAATATGTGCATAGCCAACAAAGCATTGATTGAATACAATAATTATATTAAATTATTAATTATTTGAAATCAAATAGTAATAAATATAACGATACATCTATAAATTAAAAACCTGATATTGTTATAGTTGAATGTTTGCAATTTTTACTACTGTTATGCGATTATTGTAGATCATGCATTTTTAGAACGGGTATTTAAAATATTTTGGGTTTTAAACAGTGTTCTTTTCTTTTAGAAAATTGCTGCAATTTCTAAATGTGCTTCAATTTTTTTATGATATTATACAAAATGTTGCCAATAATATGAGTTAGTAACAATAAAAAATAATATATTCATCAAATACATACAAATTAGTATGACTTTTTTATTTTATTCATGAATGACACATTTAAAAAGAATACTCTACTTTTATACTCCACTTTTCACGATCCGTAATTTTTAAAAATTCTTATTCAATTTTATTAATAATAACATTTTATTAATTATTAATTTTTTTTTATTCTTATCAAATAACACGTAATTTTTGTTTTATCACTCTTAATCTTCGTTTCAAAACTTTGTTGAGGTAATTTAATTTTACAAAAAAAATAAATTACTAACACTCGACTATATTATAATATATATATATATATATATATATATATATATATATATACATGGCGACTGTTGAAAAATATTGAAAAAAATTCAAAAATCAATAACTTTAGATATCATGAAGTAAAAATTGATTATTTTCATTATTTATTAATAAAAAATGTTCATATTTAAGTCAAAATTGAATATATTATCATATTTTATAGAAAAGTAATAGAATATTAGTCTAATATCATTGATTTGCAAAATAAAGTATAGTTCTAGTTAAATATAATTGGAAGAATGTCAAAATTGCTAATAAAAGGTTTAGAAAGTTTATAATATACAAAGAAATAATAACATTTTCGTAATTTCTTATTAAAATGTAATATTTGTACAGATTACTTCAATCTTCCATACCATTATTCGTATTTACTTTTTACTAAAAACATTCTCCACACTTTTCTAGTTCGTGTCTATTTACTTCCAAACTGTTTTTTTTTCTTCTCATGAGTGCACCGAAGAACACTTAAATTGACGTTACAACTGCCAGGAATGGATACGATGATAATTTTTACTTGGACACAGATTCTATTAAACCAGCTCTTGACTGTTTTTCGCATTCTACTAGTACATATATATATATATATATATATATATATATATATATATATATATATATATATATACAAATAGCAACTGAGAAGAACGTGTAGCATTACTATCTATCTATTTACACACAAAGAAGCGAAAATAAATTAAATGAAAAAAATGTACAAATGTAACTGATTCGAATTGGCTTTTAAAATGATAACAGGTTTTGCTTCAACAACACACATGTTTAAATTAAAAAGCTGGACGATAGTTATTAGTGTTTACATTATTTTTGGAAAGTTCCAATCGTCAACTATCAGATAATGGCTGTTTTCAGAGTTCACCGCGTCCGGAAATGTGTCAAATATGGGCAAAACAGCTTACCAGAACTTGATGGAGGGCGGTACACAGTAATAAAGACTGGAGAATAACAAACTAGGTTTATTTTGACAACAACCACTTCTAAGGATTTAGTTGACACTAGAAATCGAACTTGATTGGCATGTAGTCAGAATGACATCAATATAGAAATCCCTCCCCTTCTGACCACTCTATTAGCTCTTAATACTTGGAAAGCGTTTTCCCAAACTTCACTCCAAATATCTCCTGTCACAGCATAAATGTTCGTCAAATTCAGTTGTTCCTTGAAAATGTTTAATTTAGAACCAAGTCTTCTGACATTTAAAATTTGCAATCCATGGAACTTTTCCTTCTTATTTTCTTTGTTTTCTAATTCTGCAAACCTCAATCCTGTTCTGCAAAAACAACATGATCCCTCTACGAAAAAACAAAACAAACACCATAAATACTTACTTTAACATTTATTAGACTTGAAGCATTAACACATTCGCTAAAATAATCGAATTCAGCATTTAATACTCCGAACAGGGTTCATAGTGTATAAAAAAACAACGAAACCAAACACTATGAGAACATATTTTAACATAAAAATAACTTAAAGCATGACACATTTACTAAATGGCCTATAAATGTTGATATGCCGTAAAACAAAACCAACAAACTATTAGTTAGTTACATATCTACCTAGAAAATAATCAGACATTCAGAATGGACATATTAAAGGGAGATAAACTTGTCATAGTTGTTTTTTTTTCAATTCGGAGTTTGAGCCTCCTTGACTTTCTGAGAATACTGATATTTCCGTCATTTGATGCATATATAAAAATAATAACATGTTTATTTGTCACAAAACACACCTTTTTCAGACTTTGCTCTTTTACTACTAAATGTATACTACCGTTAATAACTGGGTGTATCAACACTTTAACAGTTCAATGATACAATAATATAATTGCTAGTACTAGGCTTAAAATACTCACCAATTCTGGACCACCTTTCACAGAAACATCATTTCCAATGTTCTTCATTGTCTAAGTTCACTGCCAAGTTCAATGAAATTGCATTTGATCTGTTAGTAACGTCTAATATTATATTACCATTGTAATTGTTGGTTAATATTATTAGTATTATTTTATATTAATATTGGTTTTTATTTATCGATGTATTAACTTATATTATTATTTATTATTACTAATTATTATCATGCTTATATTAGTTATTTTATATTATATATAATAGTAGTGTTAATTAATTATAATACTTTGAAAATATGAAACCCATAATGTAATAGAATAAATAACAAACATCTTAAAATATTAAAAAGGGTAACAAAATGCCACTTATGACAATGTTTAGTGCATAACTCGATACAACGGTAAAGCAGCAACAGTAATTGTGTTATGATTACATTTACCTTTAAAAAGGACGAAACTTGTACTATTAAAATATAATATTAGTTAATATTTTTTCATGAAAACATTTGTTGAATTTTTTTCCTATGTATGAATTCCGTTTTCCGAGAAATGTCTTCATGTTAAAGATTGTACTCATTATTTCATCACTAATTATTTTAGTTGTGAACTAAATTAACCAGTACCATCGTTAACTAGTTCTGATAGTTAGATTGGATGAGGGTGGGACACCACTATTTTTAGATTATGTATATTGTTCTATTTTTTCAATTGATGCCAGTTTTCGTGACGACACTCGTTCGCGATCATGGAACGCATACTAGGTGTACCGTACTCGCATTGTTCACAAGAAAATACCTCAAAGTAACTACATTACAAGTGTACACCAACACCCCCAGCGATAGAGAAATCTCGTTACTATTATATAAGAAAAGATTTAATTTATTTGAATATTTTGTAGAACTAAAAGTATTTCTTGTTATCAATAATAATATGTGTGTGCTCAGATTATGTATTTAATGTATGTATGATAAAAATCAAGGACAGAAGTACATTGCACAATAGTAGTCTCGCAAGATTAATTAGCTTAATCGAACATTTTGAGTCTTACAGTTCTTTGTTCAACTAATGTAATTTGTTAAAACCTAACAATAAAAAATGAACTTGCAAAAACGTTTTTCTATAATAATTTGTTTACAAATGGATAAAATGCAATACATAATAAGTCACAATCATTATATAAAAACGATTATTACCTTTTTGTAAGGTTTAAATGAAGTTATAAAAATGTTGATGATAAAAATATTTCCAAATTGAAAACGCGAGGCTAAATGTACATTAGACAATTGTAATCTCGTAAGGTAAATTAGCTTAGACCAACATTTATTTGAGATCGCAGTTCCTTGTTCGACTAATGATTAATCAAAAGAGACCTGGGAAAATAGGAGAGTGTGTGCCGTGTATCACACTATTGAATAAATGCTGGGCATAACTTATAAAACATCAACTTTTAGAGAAATCTCTACTTTATTCACCAGCAAATTTAGCTTTTTATAGTAATAGTCTATATTCCAACGCTCCTCTAACAATTTAATGTGTTCTTGTTAAACGATTTGTGATTGACCTAAGAATACGTTTGAGTTTATGATATCACTTCTTTATTGAATCCAAATGTTTTTCCCAGAAGTATTCTTTTGATGTCTGTAAACAGCTAATCGTCGCTGTGGGGAAGATCTAGAGAATTACGTGGAAGCAATTCGAAGTGGAATTCATTTAGTGTTACCATCGTTTCGATCGATTTGTCACACGCTGTAGTGACACACAAGTTGTGGCCTTCTTTTTGTAATAACTTATGGGATGTCTTCCTTTCTCAAAGTAATCTATGACAGATTGCTTGCGTGGATATGTTCTGTAGTTAAACTCTAAACATTTCTTAAATTGTACAGCAATTAATACTTCCAAAATGTACATATACAATCTTGTTCATAAAATAGATAATTTATGAGCATTCTTTGGTATTAAGAACAATCCTACATTCATCATTATTTCAGAACACAAATCATTATAGATATATATTGTGTTCATAGAGTACAACTTATTATTTGATAAGACATATTAGTAAATGCATTAATTCATGAAATATTAGATATTTACGTTATGCCCACACATTATATTTGTTATTTTGAACTACTGACCGTATGGATGTGATAATTACAGAAGATAATTAATACTACTAAATCGACAATACATCTATAGGATTACAATATGAGACATAACACCAAAAATTAATAGGTTACTAATAAAGAAACTTCATCTGTTCTTTTATTTCTGTTATTTTTTCAGTTCCCGGTCTTCTAAACTCAGACGATCTTTATTTTTGCCTAATCAAGAGTACTCATATTTGGGGAGATGAATTTCCCCACACTATAAACCGAGGTTGTATCTAACTTTGCTCTCGATTCAAATATTTGCTATTTTACATTTTTGTTAGTTATTTTTTATTAATTGTCTTACTTTATAAAATCGAAATTATGTAAAAGTGCAGTATCTGTGTTGATACTATATTTAATTATTATTGCCCTTGGTCAGCAAAGAAGAAATAACTTTTATGAGCATTTTATATTAATTGTCATCGTGGTTCTTGGCAATCCACACGGACGCAACTCAAAATAAAGTTACTAACGTCAAGAGGCATGCTGCAATACCACAATTGCCGCAGTCTAGAAGCATTTCTTAACTGACCGAAGACAGAAAAGATATCAGAACAGATGCAACCATAAACGTTAATTCTATTTTGAAAAGTAAAATAAAATAAATAAAAGTAAGCCAAAAAGAAAAGAAAATATAGGCAAATATTCAAAACAGACGTAAAAAACAGTTTTTAATGTTTTAATATTCAAGACAGGGGATTTTTTCTAAAATTTTAAATTGTTGGCATTAATTGTTGAATTTAAGTCATGTAAGACAAATACTTGATTGTAGCGGGCAGTTGCGAGCATACACAGGGCTGCCCGAATTCTTTAAAAATGTAAAAACTGTCGAATAGAAACTCATTTCTGGATTTTAAATTCTTAACAAATCCTCATATATTAAAAGAGTGAATGTGTTGGAATAATTGAATAAACAGAGCTGAAAACCACATAACAAAATTAACTGCTTCATGATCATTTTATTTATTTAAAAAAATGTATAATCAGTTAAATTTATTTATAAATTAAATATATTTAATATAAATGATAATAATAATCAAAAACACTTTGGTTTAATTAATTTGTTTTATAATTTATGAAAACAAATTGGTTCGGCTTATTTAATTAAGAATACAAATACAGCGGCCTTCCTTTTCTTAGATCAACACCGGTCCAAAAGGTTGACGTCACATTCTGCCGATATGCTGAGTGGGAAGTAACATGATTACCAAAAGTGTTTTATTTATTTTTAACAGAAAATATAAAAATCAAACTTAAATGCTTAAAATTTAAAAAAAATAAAAATGATTTTTAAGTGAAGTTAAAGAAATGCCGTTTTGATATTAAATATATATTTTAACTTTCTCCTAGAATAATTTAGAACAAAGTTAAAAATGGTGTACTTGTGAAAATGAATACTCTGCGACCGAGACAGTGGAGAAAATACATTATTCTCTATTGTAAGGGAGGGGCGGTTAGGGGTACCGATGTTATTGTGTTTATGGGGTGCGTGGGTACTGACTTATTTAGAAGTAAGAAAATATTTTGGCAATTCTTCTTTTATTTTTTTAATTGCATGATTTAATTATACTTAAATTATCGGCAAATTATCTCGTATATAAAGAGGCATGAACAATAAAACCGAGCGTGTTTCTTACAACCTTGCTACTAACCATTTTCCTCTTGGCAGCAAACAGTTGGGGAGAGAGGCCTCCTAAGTCTTGATCGACAACCTTCCTAGAGCTGGAATCTCGAACAAAGAATCTGGTTTGCAAACCTATAACTGTTTAAGTAGTAGATGGGATATGCCTATCGCCCGGTCTTCGCACTCCTTCTTTGTCTATTGGCCAGGCGTAGAGGTACGAGCACTGGGACGATTCTAAAGACGCCTGGTACTTGGCCCTGTTTCTTGACTAGGGGAATGAACACCTTCTCTCTATCTGGGCAAATTGGGGAAAGTTTTTTGTCACTAAGTCTTACATGGGTAGTCTGGGTCGCTCCTGTTCCGACAGGCTGAAGGTACAGGTTAGATAGCTCGTCTGGCTGCTGTTTGCAACTGACATGACAGGAGCCTAACCTCTTAGGCAACGCTAAGAACAGTTGCTCCATCAACAGTGGCATCATATCGTGGGTAATCGTACGTGCCAATTCGCGCATCGAAAGGAGCCCTACAGTTATTCCCGGTGGGATTTCCCGATGCCACAATACCTGATGAACCAGGTCGCAATTAATTAACTGATTGTGTGAGGTTATTGGCACCTAACAAGCACCCACTTTGCCCTCTCTACTCGGTCTAAGAACAAAAACGTATTTACAAAATATACCAGACACAATACAAAATCATCTTCGCCTTTGAGGCTCGCATTCACAAATATCCGGGGACTTAAAACCAACATCAACGACGTAGAAACTTTTCCTCTGACAAACTCCCCGGATTTCCTAGCGCTAAATTAAGTGAACATTCAATCCTCAATCTCATCTCCCCACTTTGACCTGACTGATTCTCTTCCACTCTATGGTAAGTACTATTACGGGCTAGGAGTTTATGTCCAAAACACCTTCCCTTGACTAGAGAACATAGGTTAGAATAAGATGACCAATCCTACATATGCTTTAGATTAACCTCACATCACAATGTTAGTTACTTATATCTATTATACCGTTTTTCTTCGACCCAGGACTGTACCCTTCATGACTTTGTCTCTGGCAGCTTAGAGCACTCTCACTCGACTCGAATGCTAAACTACATGTATTTGGGGAATTTAATGCACACCACTGTGACTGCTTGGGATTCTCTAGCGTTACTGATGCAGCTTTACGTTTAATTTCTCCTCAGCTCACGACCTCTTACAGACTCACTTTTACGAACCGCTTTCCGGATCGTGCTGATCAGCCAGTCTCACTTCTAGACCTGTTCCTGACCTCACTACCCGAGGCTTGTGTGGGAATTTCCATAGCCCGCTCGGAAACTCTGATCACGTTGTGGTACTGATTCTTATCACGTTAACAACTCATCCAAAAGCTGAAGAGCCGTTGCTCCAAAACGACGAGACTGATTTTGAATTCCTCAGGGATTACATCAGCAACGCCCCATGGGGGGGGGGACATTTACAAGTACTTCAATTGATTGTGCTGTGATAAACTTGCTATTCTGGTGCCCCGAAGACTTAAATTCACTAAACCAACCCGACAATCTGCCAACTCCCATCCATTTACTGTGGAGTTCGCGAGATGCCGCAGAGCGTTCTACTCCAAAAGCTTCTTTCTTCGTGCTGCTGGACTCTGGAATTCTCTTCCTACTCCCTGTTTTCCTGACGGTACTGACATGCCGAAATTTAAAATTAATGTAAACAGACATATCGGTGCGCACCTCCCAATTCAGGTTGACCCTCGTTCTAACTTTCACTCTGTTTCTAAGTAGCCCCGTTACGTATAAAGTGGCGGCCTTCCTTGTTTGTGGTTTACATTGTTAAAAAAGGTATAAGCTGTCTAAAAATAGTTATATATATGAGTTAAACAAATACGTGTTTTCCAGCTGTTACGTGTGAGTATATATACAATATTTCAAAGAAACCTATCTATGATTGCATTAAATCAGAGTGAACTGTTTTAATGGTTTTATAGTTGTGATGAATGAAAAGAACCTTCGCATTATTCATTTACATATATATATATATATATATATATATATATATATATATATATATATATGTGTATATATATATATGTGTATATATATATATATATGTGTGTATATATATATATATATATATATATATACACATATATATATATACATATATATATATATATATATATATATATATATATATATATATATATGTGTATATATACATATATTTAACCTTATAGGTTCCTCACTGTCAACCAAGCTCCAGTGCTCGCCCCATCACCGAAATGTAGCATCCTGGTGCTTGTTTTACAAATACTTCAATGGATTATGCTCCGATGAATTGCCTACTCTAGTGCCCCCTCGACGTAAATTCCCTAGACTAACTCGACAATCAACTAAATCTCATTCATTCACTGGTGAGGTCCCCAGATGTCAGAGAGCCTTCTACTCAAATAGCTTCTTTCCTCGTGCCGCTGGCATCTGGAACTCCCTCCATGCCTCATATTTCCCCGACAGTACAGACATGCAGACATTTAAACCTAATGTAAACAGACATCTCGCTGCGCAGATCCCAATTTAGGTTACACACTACCTTCTCATCTTTTTGTTTTTCTCGGTAGCCCCTTACGTCTACAGTGGCCTGCCATGTTTCGTGTGAACTATGTTAATATATATATATATATATATATATATATATATATATATACCACTAGGTGTGTGTGATTTGTGGGGGGGGGGATGTATATGTCTCAAGCATGTGTAGGTAGTTTTAATTATGTATTATAAATGTGTTTTGCATGTTTGGCTATCCTTTATACTTCTTTTATTCTCAGGTCTATATATCTATACAAGCACCCAATTAAATTGATTTAGTTAACATGTGGATAGAGTTATACGATCTGTCTTGGCTGGATCAAGTTGTTTTCTACAAATGACATTTAATCGAATCGTGACTGTGTCGGACTACAGCCGTCAAATAACTGAGAGTTTTAGCGAAATCAAAAGAGATTTAATAAAATGAATAAATATGATTGGCTGACAGAGGAATTAATATAAAGCAAGAATTTTTTTACTTATAAGATGGATAATCAGCTTTGTGTCATTCACTGTCAAAGCTCACGAGAAACCTGACGCCGTTGTTCATCTGTTGCTTCATAAAGTATCACGCACCATTTTATAAGACGATTCTCTAATAGTACATGGATCACGTGGGTTTCATCTTGATTATTAACCAGCAAGATAAGGTCTCGTTTTATTTACTTATAGAATTAAATTTGTCAAATGTCTTTGGATGGTCTGAAATTTATAGTCCAATTTTACGTTGATCGATTTAACGACGAGTACTATTTTATTGTATTTTATGGTTTGAATTGACGACAGTCAGCCCCTTAGATTTCGGAGTAGTATGTATTTTAAGTCTGCACTCGAAATGGAAGGCGGGAAATGTATCCACACTCTCTTATAGATATAACTTGTTAAAAACAAAAAAAAAATAGCATACTTCTATACTGAAAAATATGTGAACATAAAACTGATAGATTAAGTTTATTCTTCTACTTTCTGGTGTTGGCATTAGTTTTCACGATGTTTTTTGTAGTTAGAAATCTTTCTGGAAAGACATCGGGTACTTACGGGAAGGACTACAATAAAGTTGGCAATATCCTTAAGTGAAAGTGGTACTGTGGAACCGACTGGATTCGAACTCGGAACACCCAGATATTCGGTCTGTGTCGTAATCCACTTAACAATCGTCAACCCTTATTAAGTTAGTTGAACAAGTATCACATTCTAGCGTTAATAAAAATGAGTGAAATCTTTTGAGAATTTTGGGCAACGTTAATATCACAAAAATATAACAGTTGTAACAGTGTGCAATGCATTTCTAGTGTTGTGTATATGTGTTATGACGTGATATAAAGACAGGGAAATGAAATGAGAAAACGCATAAGAAGAAGACAAAAGTTGTAATATAATATCCTTATATGGACTTACTATACAGGGAGAGTAAGAAACGGATGCACAGTGTCTTGCTTATGTCAAAGTTTATTTACAAACTTTAGATCTGTATATACCAGTCGAGGATCCGTTCTCAACAATCAGTCTGACAGAGACTTGCACAATCGGTGACCTTTTCTCTGTCATGAAGTATTAAACCATTTGAAACCCTCCACCCAGCCATTGCTTTCCCTCTTTGGCGAAGAGTTAATTTATCGCTGACTGATGCAGTCCAACCGGGGAATGCTGACGGGGATGCTTTATATGCCAGAATGCCCCTTCCTTAAGGGCACTGGCTTAATCACCCCAATTGTCTGCCTCGTGTCACATCTATCAGCGGTGACAGAGAAGTAAATACCGTGTCTTTCAACTTGGTTACCATTTTGTCTATTCTACCTTAACAATAAAAAAGAACAGTGATGAGAATACAACCAGGAAATGAAAGAGCCTCATTTTTCACGTAGTCGTCATTAATTATGTTAATATAATAATATAATGACTATAAATTATTTAAACGGAGAGAATTAAAAAGTACACACTTCATCGTACTGATCACAATGTTCTTTAAAAATTCGAATCAATTTATCAAAAACATACGTTTTATGGATCACTATTCCAGTTTTCTTTAGAGTATGTGGGAATTATTATTCTCCTACAAAACTATGTCTCGAGTTGTATTAAAACACCTAGACTATTTTCATGTAAACGCTATCTTCGTTCTCGAATGAAAATGGAATATATGTTTAAATACTTTAAACGAATTACTTCTTTATTTGTCATATGTAAATGAGACAGTATAGAATTAGCTTTTTATAAACATATAATTAATCGAACAAAAGGATATCTATTATAGAATAAAATTTAACAAAATGCGCTCATGAAATAACAATACCAAATATAACACTTTAAAAAAAGAAGACATTGGTAGTTTTAAAGATACATTTTATTTCAACTACTTTCCTTTTTTTCTTAGTTATACACTAAAAATTGTTGTTCAAACATTTTTTAAACATAATGCTATATTTAGCCTCATTCATTTGAACATTTTGTTGAATTTGTTCTGTGATTGGAACCTTAAAAGTACCCTTCTTAATTGGGGATACCTTATGTTGACAAGGGGGTGGAAGCAATGTCGCGCGTTACGGCATCAATGCTATAGCTGAGTTGGGTTGTACATTTAGGGAGGGGTTAACCATTGGAGTATATTATTGGAGGCAATTTTTTGGAGAGAGTCAGGTGTCAATAGTGTCAGATGTTTAGTGGGGTACCTCCTACATTTAATTTACAATTATATTTTAATTTTATCTAATACTAAGCATTTTTGTAATTTGATTACTATAGACCCTTTCCTCATTATTCCAATTTCCTTGACATATCTATTCTATTCTTCCTCTTTCTCTTCATTCTTTTCTTCCTTCACTTTTCCTCGTCTTCAGCCTCTTTGTTCTTAAAATCTACCTATTTAAATAAACTTATATTCGTATGCTCGATAATTATATTATTTTGAAATCATGGATGCAGAATAGAAAAGTAAAAAGTAAACAGGAATTTTTAATGATCTCGGATTAGTGATTTCTATTTTGATTTATAGATTTACGCAATTATTTTAATATAACTAATATGTGCATAGCCAACAAAGCATTGATTGAATACAATAATTATATTAAATTATTAATTATTTGAAATCAAATAGTAATAAATATAACGATACATCTATAAATTAAAAACCTGATATTGTTATAGTTGAATGTTTGCAATTTTTACTACTGTTATGCGATTATTGTAGATCATGCATTTTTAGAACGGGTATTTAAAATATTTTGGGTTTTAAACAGTGTTCTTTTCTTTTAGAAAATTGCTGCAATTTCTAAATGTGCTTCAATTTTTTTATGATATTATACAAAATGTTGCCAATAATATGAGTTAGTAACAATAAAAAATAATATATTCATCAAATACATACAAATTAGTATGACTTTTTTATTTTATTCATGAATGACACATTTAAAAAGAATACTCTACTTTTATACTCCACTTTTCACGATCCGTAATTTTTAAAAATTCTTATTCAATTTTATTAATAATAACATTTTATTAATTATTAATTTTTTTTTATTCTTATCAAATAACACGTAATTTTTGTTTTATCACTCTTAATCTTCGTTTCAAAACTTTGTTGAGGTAATTTAATTTTACAAAAAAAATAAATTACTAACACTCGACTATATTATAATATATATATATATATATATATATATATATATATATATACATGGCGACTGTTGAAAAATATTGAAAAAAATTCAAAAATCAATAACTTTAGATATCATGAAGTAAAAATTGATTATTTTCATTATTTATTAATAAAAAATGTTCATATTTAAGTCAAAATTGAATATATTATCATATTTTATAGAAAAGTAATAGAATATTAGTCTAATATCATTGATTTGCAAAATAAAGTATAGTTCTAGTTAAATATAATTGGAAGAATGTCAAAATTGCTAATAAAAGGTTTAGAAAGTTTATAATATACAAAGAAATAATAACATTTTCGTAATTTCTTATTAAAATGTAATATTTGTACAGATTACTTCAATCTTCCATACCATTATTCGTATTTACTTTTTACTAAAAACATTCTCCACACTTTTCTAGTTCGTGTCTATTTACTTCCAAACTGTTTTTTTTTCTTCTCATGAGTGCACCGAAGAACACTTAAATTGACGTTACAACTGCCAGGAATGGATACGATGATAATTTTTACTTGGACACAGATTCTATTAAACCAGCTCTTGACTGTTTTTCGCATTCTACTAGTACATATATATATATATATATATATATATATATATATATATATATATATATATATATATACAAATAGCAACTGAGAAGAACGTGTAGCATTACTATCTATCTATTTACACACAAAGAAGCGAAAATAAATTAAATGAAAAAAATGTACAAATGTAACTGATTCGAATTGGCTTTTAAAATGATAACAGGTTTTGCTTCAACAACACACATGTTTAAATTAAAAAGCTGGACGATAGTTATTAGTGTTTACATTATTTTTGGAAAGTTCCAATCGTCAACTATCAGATAATGGCTGTTTTCAGAGTTCACCGCGTCCGGAAATGTGTCAAATATGGGCAAAACAGCTTACCAGAACTTGATGGAGGGCGGTACACAGTAATAAAGACTGGAGAATAACAAACTAGGTTTATTTTGACAACAACCACTTCTAAGGATTTAGTTGACACTAGAAATCGAACTTGATTGGCATGTAGTCAGAATGACATCAATATAGAAATCCCTCCCCTTCTGACCACTCTATTAGCTCTTAATACTTGGAAAGCGTTTTCCCAAACTTCACTCCAAATATCTCCTGTCACAGCATAAATGTTCGTCAAATTCAGTTGTTCCTTGAAAATGTTTAATTTAGAACCAAGTCTTCTGACATTTAAAATTTGCAATCCATGGAACTTTTCCTTCTTATTTTCTTTGTTTTCTAATTCTGCAAACCTCAATCCTGTTCTGCAAAAACAACATGATCCCTCTACGAAAAAACAAAACAAACACCATAAATACTTACTTTAACATTTATTAGACTTGAAGCATTAACACATTCGCTAAAATAATCGAATTCAGCATTTAATACTCCGAACAGGGTTCATAGTGTATAAAAAAACAACGAAACCAAACACTATGAGAACATATTTTAACATAAAAATAACTTAAAGCATGACACATTTACTAAATGGCCTATAAATGTTGATATGCCGTAAAACAAAACCAACAAACTATTAGTTAGTTACATATCTACCTAGAAAATAATCAGACATTCAGAATGGACATATTAAAGGGAGATAAACTTGTCATAGTTGTTTTTTTTTCAATTCGGAGTTTGAGCCTCCTTGACTTTCTGAGAATACTGATATTTCCGTCATTTGATGCATATATAAAAATAATAACATGTTTATTTGTCACAAAACACACCTTTTTCAGACTTTGCTCTTTTACTACTAAATGTATACTACCGTTAATAACTGGGTGTATCAACACTTTAACAGTTCAATGATACAATAATATAATTGCTAGTACTAGGCTTAAAATACTCACCAATTCTGGACCACCTTTCACAGAAACATCATTTCCAATGTTCTTCATTGTCTAAGTTCACTGCCAAGTTCAATGAAATTGCATTTGATCTGTTAGTAACGTCTAATATTATATTACCATTGTAATTGTTGGTTAATATTATTAGTATTATTTTATATTAATATTGGTTTTTATTTATCGATGTATTAACTTATATTATTATTTATTATTACTAATTATTATCATGCTTATATTAGTTATTTTATATTATATATAATAGTAGTGTTAATTAATTATAATACTTTGAAAATATGAAACCCATAATGTAATAGAATAAATAACAAACATCTTAAAATATTAAAAAGGGTAACAAAATGCCACTTATGACAATGTTTAGTGCATAACTCGATACAACGGTAAAGCAGCAACAGTAATTGTGTTATGATTACATTTACCTTTAAAAAGGACGAAACTTGTACTATTAAAATATAATATTAGTTAATATTTTTTCATGAAAACATTTGTTGAATTTTTTTCCTATGTATGAATTCCGTTTTCCGAGAAATGTCTTCATGTTAAAGATTGTACTCATTATTTCATCACTAATTATTTTAGTTGTGAACTAAATTAACCAGTACCATCGTTAACTAGTTCTGATAGTTAGATTGGATGAGGGTGGGACACCACTATTTTTAGATTATGTATATTGTTCTATTTTTTCAATTGATGCCAGTTTTCGTGACGACACTCGTTCGCGATCATGGAACGCATACTAGGTGTACCGTACTCGCATTGTTCACAAGAAAATACCTCAAAGTAACTACATTACAAGTGTACACCAACACCCCCAGCGATAGAGAAATCTCGTTACTATTATATAAGAAAAGATTTAATTTATTTGAATATTTTGTAGAACTAAAAGTATTTCTTGTTATCAATAATAATATGTGTGTGCTCAGATTATGTATTTAATGTATGTATGATAAAAATCAAGGACAGAAGTACATTGCACAATAGTAGTCTCGCAAGATTAATTAGCTTAATCGAACATTTTGAGTCTTACAGTTCTTTGTTCAACTAATGTAATTTGTTAAAACCTAACAATAAAAAATGAACTTGCAAAAACGTTTTTCTATAATAATTTGTTTACAAATGGATAAAATGCAATACATAATAAGTCACAATCATTATATAAAAACGATTATTACCTTTTTGTAAGGTTTAAATGAAGTTATAAAAATGTTGATGATAAAAATATTTCCAAATTGAAAACGCGAGGCTAAATGTACATTAGACAATTGTAATCTCGTAAGGTAAATTAGCTTAGACCAACATTTATTTGAGATCGCAGTTCCTTGTTCGACTAATGATTAATCAAAAGAGACCTGGGAAAATAGGAGAGTGTGTGCCGTGTATCACACTATTGAATAAATGCTGGGCATAACTTATAAAACATCAACTTTTAGAGAAA
This sequence comes from Sepiola atlantica, assembly GCA_963556195.1. NCBI lineage: Eukaryota > Metazoa > Mollusca > Cephalopoda > Sepiida > Sepiolidae > Sepiola > Sepiola atlantica. The sequence continues at coordinate 3,515,340 of OY744520.1, forward strand.
TCTCTACTTTATTCACCAGCAAATTTAGCTTTTTATAGTAATAGTCTATATTCCAACGCTCCTCTAACAATTTAATGTGTTCTTGTTAAACGATTTGTGATTGACCTAAGAATACGTTTGAGTTTATGATATCACTTCTTTATTGAATCCAAATGTTTTTCCCAGAAGTATTCTTTTGATGTCTGTAAACAGCTAATCGTCGCTGTGGGGAAGATCTAGAGAATTACGTGGAAGCAATTCGAAGTGGAATTCATTTAGTGTTACCATCGTTTCGATCGATTTGTCACACGCTGTAGTGACACACAAGTTGTGGCCTTCTTTTTGTAATAACTTATGGGATGTCTTCCTTTCTCAAAGTAATCTATGACAGATTGCTTGCGTGGATATGTTCTGTAGTTAAACTCTAAACATTTCTTAAATTGTACAGCAATTAATACTTCCAAAATGTACATATACAATCTTGTTCATAAAATAGATAATTTATGAGCATTCTTTGGTATTAAGAACAATCCTACATTCATCATTATTTCAGAACACAAATCATTATAGATATATATTGTGTTCATAGAGTACAACTTATTATTTGATAAGACATATTAGTAAATGCATTAATTCATGAAATATTAGATATTTACGTTATGCCCACACATTATATTTGTTATTTTGAACTACTGACCGTATGGATGTGATAATTACAGAAGATAATTAATACTACTAAATCGACAATACATCTATAGGATTACAATATGAGACATAACACCAAAAATTAATAGGTTACTAATAAAGATGGTAACAGTTGAAATCATAAGTCTAAACAACAACTTTACTAAATAAAACCTATTTTAAAATAGCAAATAAGCTACCAATAGGACCAAAAGCGAAGAGATAATGACTAGGCCATATTGTTACACAGTGTAGATCACCGCACGTGTTGTACGTTCTTATTTACTTGCCTGTAGCCGAGGAAAAATGTGTTTGTGTTTTATTCATCATTACTTGGACCAGGGGCGAGCAACCTTTTTAGAGTGAGAGCCAGATGAGACTTTTGGAAGGAGACCGCGGGCCGCAGTGAAAGAACGAAATCTCAGAATTGCTATATTTTGTTTACATGAATAAATTGTACAGAAATTGCATTGAACACTCAACGAATCTGATATTTTTTTTAACAAGAGACTTATGTATGTGATGTTATAAAAGGCGCCGACGAAGAGCCATTTTGGAATCATTAAAAATAATTACGGGGGAAGTAGCAAGTTGATCCAGCATTCGTTTTGACACACCTCAGATAAGTTCTCTGTGCGATGCCTTTTCCTCCTCTCTCGTTTCCTTTTTGCCCCTTTCTTTCTCTTTTTCTATTTTTATCTCCGGCCAAGGATTTGAAATTAATAGTTAAAGAAAAATGAAATATACATGCATCATCGCTCGCTGCTATTCATACATTTTTATCCCACTGTAAATCTTAATTGAAACCTACAAAATGATATGGGTTTTACTAGGAGGCCGGATTGCAATAATCAAGCATAACAGGGTGGCGGGCCGGATGTGGCCCGCGGGCCGGATCTTGCCCACCCTTGATTTAGACGTTGCGGAATGACGTCATACTGGATACGTCGTTGCCTCGCATGATAGTTAAAGAGATGCGCTGGAATGTATAAACATTATTTTGGGTCTTGTGCCTACAACTAGCTAGTATACGTCAAATATTTTTTTGAATTTTCGAAATGCAGTAAAAAAAAAGTCTATTTTTATAACATATGTTTTATCCAACGTTTATCAAGTGTTCTCCAGCTGCAACACCTCTTCGTCTGAAGTTAAGATAAATAATTTTATTCAAATGATTAATAGATTATTAAATATTTGAACGGTTAATAACCGGTCGGACCAGCATCACACTACCATTTTTTGATGGTGTAAATGCATCGTAGTCTCATGACAATGATCACCCGCTGCTCTGAATGGAAAATGTGACTATCGCCAAGAATGACACAGAAGTTCCACATATATTTGCAGTTTCTTTCTTTAGTAATGTGTATTTTTTAAATATTTATTTACCTTGGTCAACCAATCTTTGTCGCATGAGTTTAATTTTCCAATTTTATTAATTTAAGTATTTAAATATTCATAACTTTTACTGCGCAATGAAATATGAGTTACGCAACAGAACTTGAATGTTATCGTTGAAAGATTAATGCACGATTTGATTAAGGATTTAATTTAAAGGAGTTAGGAAGAAAAATAACGCCAAATACTGATCAATTTTTAAAACTTTAATCTTTCAATTTTCTATAAGAAGAGAAATAAAAACGCTACCGAACGCTGAATTTGAATAAAAAATAAAATTGTATAACAAACGTTAACAGCAGAGGTTAAAATAATTAACCGTTACATTTTGCGAAAATTACACTATTCAAGTCGAAATGTATAAAGAAGTGCTTACTCAAAATATCTCACCAAATACTGTAAATCATGAAACATAAACTTTTTCTGGTAGGGTTTTCGAAGGCATAGACATTTACATATATAAATGGAGATAATTGCAATGCAATATTTTATGAAAACACACATATTGAATATGTGCCCCTTTGAAATAAATCATTCAATTATCTCAATCATATATGTTCATTCTTTAAGCACGAAGAACATTTTAATGCAGAAAATATATCGACAATATCTATGAAATTTTAAATTTGATATTTCCGATATTCCTACTAGAGTTCATAGGTTTAAGACAACGCGACAAAATAAATAAATATAATTTGCATTTTAAACATAATTAAAATGAATTTATAATGTGTATAGCTATTTGCTTAATAAGCCGGAACCTTTGAAAGAGATGAACAGAAAATAAAAACAATAATTAATGAACATAATTGTGTTATTATTCTTAAATGTATAATTCAGTAAATATGTCAAGTTATGTTTCACTTTCTATTAATAATCCGGGATGCTGGTAAATAGTTTGATATTTCGGGAGAAATCGCACCCTTTTTAAATGAATACACTTTTTAAGCTTGCAGGAAAAATGTCCAATAAATAATTACAGTGAAAAAACGGCAAATACATTACAATGCTTATATTTTTTTATATTCATATGATATCAATAATTATGCGGTAATAGTTCGTCATGATGCTTTATAATGATATCAATTTTAAAATCAACTTTTCGATTTTTTAAATATCTTACTTACACAATTTTAAAATATACTTTGCGTTGAATAAATATATTAATGATACTTTATAATGGTGCATACCTACTTAATACATTCTATGCTACAAACAGTAAATTTAAAAAGCATAAATGAAAATAACGTAAAAAATAATTAGCGTACAATAATATTAGATAACATATAACTATGACGTTTTTTCTGATTTTAACTTAAAATTATTCAAATATAATAGATTATCAACAATAATTTTTTCTTAGAAATAATAGTTAGAAAAGTTATTGATAAGGTAAATATTTTTACATTAATTATATATAGGGTAGTTTTCTGTGTGAGTATGCCGAGCTACAACTCTAAAATTACTAAGCAGTAACCCACAAAGTTGGTATATTCTTGATCGGCGTGGCCTCAGAAAATAATAATATATAGAATTAAACATTTTTGTTGGAGGCCACTTGATCATATTTCGTCGGGGGGAGTCAATTGTATTGCTATTTTAAATGTGATATTGTATATAAAAGAGTGGTGAATAGCTTACATTATTATTATTTTCAAGACAATAAAACAAGAGCGAAAAATGATAAAAGACAGGTGAGGGAGAAAGGTGTGAAAAAATGTCGAAAAGTGAAAGAGAGAAAAATAGAGAGACATGTTGAAAAGTGTAGAGAATTATAAGTTGCAATATAAACATGTTACACACACTTTTTAATCTATTCTATTTTTTTCAATGACCGCGGACAACGGTGGGTAGCACTGCTAGTTAATATAAAATACAGTGGAATTGCACTGCTATAGTTTAATTATAATTCCATATATACTTACTAGGGTACATAACACAGCTACTACTGCTACTATACCTATTACTACTAAAAGCATAATCATCGCTAATAATACTACTATTCCTGGTATAAGTTGCTTACTATTGTTTTTGTTTGATTGATACTTTTAATTTAAACAACTATAATACTAATATTAAATACTTTAAATAAATGTTTCTCTATTGAGTAAAAACATATCAAAGGCCGAATTTGCATTACGTAACATACGTGTTCTTTCGTGTGAATAAGATGATTCTGGCGTTGGCATTAGTTTCACCGATGTTTTTCTAGTTTAAAATCTTTTTGGAAAGACATCGGGTACTTACGGAAATCACAACGATATGGTTCCAACATCCCTAAGTGAAAGTGGCAATGTGGAACCGACTGGATTTGAACTTGGAACACCCAGGTCTTCAGTCGGTGTCGTTATCCACGTAACCACCGTCCCCTCCAACTTAACATACTGAAAAACTCTATGTAAAATTTAGAAGCAATCCGGCTACCTTGATTGATTCATCTAATTAAACTACTTATTTTTTATGGGTTTAAAATAATGAAGACAAAGAACACATTAATAAATGTTACAATTGAAAAAAATTAAATATATAAACACAGTTTTTATCACTGAACAAATAATATATAAATAGTTGAAGATCATTTATGCAAATTGTTAAAATAATAGAAATATAGACATTTCTCGTGTACACAAAGTATTACTTTCCGATTTCTGAAGAAAATCAATTGCTAGAGTTAAACGCAGTCGTACAGACAGAAATCATGTTGAACTCTCAAATTCGGCAGCTGTACGTTCAAAAAAACAGTTGTGAGCTAGTCATACATTGCAATTGCGTGAAATAGCAATCGATGCAGATATCAGAAGGTAAGCTCAATATTTGCCAATTAGGATAATGTAGTAAAAGGGGGGCCACGTTTGCTTGTAGTCAATAAAAACAATAACGCTGCAAATATAATAAGCGTGTATTCACAAATTTTCACCGCAACACAATGTTTATTTCGTAATCAATATGTGACAATGGATCGTACATGGTTCATCTCCAGAGTCAACATGGAAGTCAGCTCAATGAACAGCAGTAGATGAAACCATCCAAAGAGACCAAAGATGTAAACATCAGCTATTTATTCATTGGACTACGTATTTACGGATTCGCCAGGTATTTTGTTCATCGATTCCTTTGGGAAATAGCATTATTGTTGCGTTAAAAATCGATAAACCGCATAATGACGACCACAAATGAAATGAAAAAAGTGTTCTTTAACAAGGACTGTGCCACAAGTGGATCGGACCGATGACAACACTACATGAATTGCAGTTTGTATTTCTTCCGTACCCCCTCTATTCTCCAGATATGGAACCCAGTGACTACTGTCGTTTTTGAAAAACGTAATAGAAAACTCCAAGGAAAAACGATTTAGTCTCAATGAAAAAGTGATATTGAGAAATAGAGGCGTGAAATATTTATATCACCCTTCTTCTTTCGTACGAATAATGATTATGGTGTTGGCATTAGTTTCCCTGATGTTTTTCTAGTAAGAAATCTTTCTGGAAATACATCGGGTACTTACGGAAAGGACCACAAGAAGATTGTCAACATTCCTAAGTGAAAGTAATACTGTAAAACCGACTGGATTCAAACTTGAAATACCCAGGTCTTCAGTCGATATCCACTTAACAACCGTCACATCCCTTTATCACTCTAAAAGAAGACTACGTTGATGAATACACTCACATTTTGCTTAAAATTTGTTGTGTGATGTTTTAAATAATATGAGTAGCTCGCACCAACCTCTTCGTATGTAATCATTATTATTTTACAAACCATCTATTGTTATTTGTTTCTTAATAACTGATTGTAGGTAAGGATAACTACATTTACAATAGCGTGTTTTATGTTTACAATATGACACCAATTAAATAATGTATCGTATACATTTAAATACGATTTACTATCTTTTTATATGAATATGTTTTCGATCATTTCCCAGAAAGAATGGCATGCTCTTAACTACGATTTTATTACTTTAAACTATAGTTTACTTTATTTTATTTACTAAATGTATATCATATTTATTAACTAGAAGTTGCGTTTAGACTTTTTCGTAGAAAGTAACATAACATCTGATAAGGATTAATAATGCTGCATGAAATTCAAGGGATATATATATTTATATGTATATATATAAATACATATATATATATATATGTGTGTATATGTATATATATATATGTATATATATATATATATATATATATATACATATATAAGATAACATAAATGAAATAATAAAATAAGGTGTAAATCAAATTTTATTAGAATTCAACGTTCAAGCAAAGTATTTTAACGTCCTTAACTCATGAGTTTTCAAAGATAATTCTTCACCTAAAAGGACCATTACCGCAGTGACATTACTGCATGTAATAAAATTACACTTTGAAAATATATAAAAATATAGACAAAAATACATAAAAATATATAACATCAAATATATCAACCCAAAAACATATTTTTTTGTTAAATCTATACAATCCATCCCTTCCCTTTCCTACAGCCCCTTTCGCACAGAATCCAAGTTGCTAGTTTATCTCTACCGTATCATTATGTTTATGGTAGATGTTCGACATAGCTCTAATTTATTGTCTTGCCAAAACACATTCAGAGCAAGAACTCGCCTAGCTTCACTTATAACAGATTACTCTCTTTTCTCCCTCTCTGTTCCGAAAACCAAACAGAAATTTCATGAACAAAATTTATTTCGTAAAACATCCGATTCGTGGAAAGAACCACCACGCGACTGCTTTCCAACCAACTACAACATGGTCGAATCTAAGTCTAATGTAAGCAAACACTGGTTGAGCCGTCATCCTGGAAAATCAATTCCTTTTAAGTAATCTTCTGCCAACTTAACCCACCGCTTGCAATGCTTTCGTGGTGGCGTTAATCGTCCAACTGAAAATACTTTTGATTCTAATCCTTGAGTGGTCCCCTGCCTAAATAAGTGGTGATGCATTAGTAAAAACACAAATTATGAATTTTGGTAAAACAATTTCTAGGCAGAAGAGGTGGTAATGTTGAATATATTTCATCTAATGAAGTTTCATGCACAAGAAGTCAAAATGGAGGTAGAAATCTGTCGTAAACATTCAGCTCCAATTTGGTGTTATTCTTACAATAGGTACTAGACATTACCTCATAAATATTTAATGATGCCTTATTTCATTTTAATATTTTAAAGAGTCTTGAGGAAGGAATATAGGTACATCTTAACATTTGAAAATGTTAATATTTCAGATTTACATTAAATTTGATCCATTCTCATTAGACACAAATTAAGAAAGATTCCTTAAATTGCAATTACTTCTGAAGACCATATAATAGTGAGCCTTAATTTTCTCTAGAATCAAACTAATGTAATTGATTTAACAAAAATAACGATTAAAGCCATCCGATTTTGTAGCATTATATTTAGATTTTAATAATAAGAAAACGGACATAAAATGAGTGCAATACGATTTTGTTCTGTGAATTCTGTATTCTTCTGATTAATCGATAAATACATTTTACTGTATGAAGATTCAAATTTACGTTTGCTTTAAGAACACAGTGAGATGCTATAAAATATGTAGTAATACATACAAAATACTTTAACTATCATGAAACTGTGCTCGGCTTTGTCTTCGTCATTGACCAACTTGGTATTCATGCAGCAGTTTCGTTTGTATAAACACACATACACCCGTTGGCGTCGGGAACTTAGGTTATTGATCGTCATCGGACGTTGATGTTTTCTTTTTCTTGGAGGTTTATTATTACAGAAAAAATACAAATTTAACAAGCAGAGTTCGGGATTTAAAGATACGCACACAGAATGTGTAGACAGATAGATAACTTGTTTCGTTACCCATTGCAACCTTACGCACGGACGCCACTACACTCACTGGATCGTTTCGGGAGACGGTCACGTTCACGTCCGCATGCTTGAAAAAGAAGAGAAGGATCCCCCTTCTACTGAATGTCAGATAGTTTCGCTAATTTCCGTTAAATACACGTTAAATTCTGACCTCCCATCCGTCAGTCACTCTTCTATGCAAATTTAGAATATTAACATTTTAATAAGCATGTGGTTATACGTTCTTCTGATTTGTTTTGGTGGGGAGATACCAGTTTTCTTTTGCTTTCAAACAGTACAACATATGCGTATTTTATTATCTATTTAATACAATTTAATATAAAACTTTGCCCTTAAAACACTATTTATTGTTAGTCTTCATTCCATTTGTATTTTTCTAATTCAAATATGCATTGCTCTCAGATCGAGAGACGACCATTAACAATATAACATCATCCTTTTATTTTTGCTTAAAGAGTTTCTAATTTAGATATGTCTTGTTTGAAATCCAATTCAAATCGTAATTGTATTAACTGCATTGTGTTTGATCTGATGAAATAGATAAGGGACACAATTCATATGAATTGTTTATGTGTTTAGATTAATTCTATGCGATGGAAATATCTGAGTGCGCGATGGAAACAATCACGATGTTTTTAAAATAGATTAAAACGATAACACTCATAAGACAATAAGTAATACAGGAATTGACTTAGAAATATTTGTTTATTTTTGTTATATAGTAATACATGAATAACTTCGTGTATGTGTATGTATGGTTGTGTTTCTCACCTTGGCGTCGCGTCGCATTCTTATTCTTTATTTGCCATTAAGCAATTTTTATAAACATGCAAAATGCAATAGTTGATGACAAATAACAGATCACCCAGTGAGCCTTCATGATTTGAAAAACATATGTAAGCATTTAACTCTAAAATAAAAAAATAGTTTATTGCTTTAAAATTCTTAGCAAACAGTCATGTATTAAAATATTGAACCTTCTAAAAAGCAATTTACATCCAATAATGTTAAGAATGAAGTTTAAAACATTACTTGAAATAAATTCATTATAGTTTCATAATAATTTAAGTGACTCAATAATTTAATGACTAAACAATACCGTAATAATAAAATTAAACTTTCAGAATTCTATTAAAAAAAGATTATTTGAATAATGAACCACATCACTAGAAAAGAAAGTTATAGCTTCCTGCGTAACACCGGGTAGTTTCAATTACTATTTTAAATTGCCAGTAATTGTTATATATGCAGACGCGTGTATCGACGTCGTAATATTTATTTACCACCACGTGTGCACTAGCCGATATTTAGAACAAAAAAAAAACATCGCTTTCAATCTGCCCCAGTTTTTTGTAGTTGATTTTCAAAAAAGTGTGGGAGGTGTTCCTGACGAACACTTATTTTATACACATGCATGATTCGTGTCTTACTGAACGATGGCGACTAGTGTCATCCATCTTTCGTCTGTGACGTCATTCGTTAGATCACGTTTCGACTCCTCCAATTATACAGCAGTAATGAGTACTACGCTCGACATTTCAGGACAGGTCAAGACGCGATTAGAACTAATGTCAATAATTACTAGCTCGCATACGCAACACGATTTTCCCCATTTGTTTAGCCAATTTCCTTTTGATTTGTTCCTTTTATTATGAGGAGCAATAAAGAAAAACAGCATTTCACATATAGGTATTAACTGGTTATTTTATAATTTATTTTAGAACGATAAAATTAACGAGTTTCTGTGAAAAAACATCACTAATAGAAAACAGCCATGCGATAGTAAAAACCGAGAAAGAGAGAGAGAGAGATGAGGAGAGAGAGAAAGTCCAACAGAGCCCGTCACCTGGCAAAACTTGGCACAACATTGCACTCACATACATCTTGAGTAAAACGGATACTCAAATCACGCACGCACACACGCACACACACATTCGCACACTAACAAAGGCCGCATACGTACAACGTCTTCTTAAATCATACACGCATATAAAGATCAGCAAAAAACATAAACATATGCACATCTTAACATTTAGGCAGTTTTCCGCCCTGCGAACATATTTCAAACACAAGAACTTTCAACTTTTCTTACGAACTATTACTCACTCAAAATGTATTTCACACTCTTGTAAATTCCTTAATATATAACTATGTTTCATTCGTTGACAATGTTTTCTCTCTTTCGTTCAAAACACACTTTTGTTGAATCTAACAACTGCTAAATAGTGACCCTGAAAAAGTCACAAAAATCACTTCCGTCTATTTTTCCTATTTGCCACTTATAACATTATTAGTTTTCAGCGTTATCATTGGTACATCACCAAAACGCGACCGTTGTCTATATGCTACCAAGCGAAGATCCACGCTACACATTAATATACTACGATTTTCATTCATCAGATAGTAACAAAAAATAATCTCTACTATAATGACCTATGTTATCTCCCTGTTTTAATATTCATAAACTGATATGCAAGACTGCAATAGTATAGTTCCGGCTTCAAATATAAAAGTTATATCATAGTTTCGGCTTGAGATAGGCATATATCGAATCTGCATTAGTAATAGATTATTATCATTGTCATTATTATTATTATTTATTTATTTTATTTTTTAAAAATATATTTCACTCCAAACAAGGCAGGACGCCACTATAGCCGTAATGGACTACTGATAATTAGGGAGTAGGTTTAGGGTGTCATCCTAAGTTGGGAGCTGTGCAGAGAGATGTCTGTTTACATTAGTTTTAAACCTATGCATGTCAGTAACGTCTGCGACACAAGGAGCAGGGAGGGAGTTCCAGAAGTCAGAGGCACGAGGACAGAAGCTGCTGGAGTAGAAAGCTGTCCGGCATCTGGGGACATCCACACTGAATGGATGGGACCTAGCTGAGTGGCTGGTTGTTCTCTTGTATTTGCGTCGAGGGGGAACGAGAGTAACTAGTTCATCGGAGCACAATCTATTGAAGTATTAGTAAAACAAGCGCAGGGATGCAACATTACGGTGATGGGACAGAGACTGCATCTTGGTGGATAGTGAATGACCTATCAAGTTTCCGACTCTTTTTTGCCTAGATGTGACAACAATACTCCATACAAGGGCGGATGGTGACTTTGTAGCGATACAGGATAATGTCAGGTGTTTACTAGCACGGTAGAGGGTGCCGACCTTTTTTGCAGCAGCCTTGACTATGTCTTCAATGTATTTGTTTCAATTCATGTTACCTGTAAATGTTAGGCTTAGTAGTTTGAATGTTGAACTCTCAGGTAGGGTGTTATTTGCCATGACAATCGGAGGTTGAAGAGATTTCTTGTAGTTATTGAAGGAAAAGAGCTTTGTCTTTCCGGCATTCAAAGTTACCAACCATTTATGATCCCAATCAACTATAGCCTGGACGTCACTTTCTAAGGATTCAGCTATTGTCTCAGATATGTACGTGACTGTTTTGCCCACATGATGAGAGCACAGTTTTGTGTCGTCAGCAAATATACCTATCTTAGATGTCATCAGAGAGGTCGTTTATGAAAATCAACAACAAAGGTCCGAGGATTGATCCCTGGAGTACACCTGCATTCATGTCATTTTGCTTTGATGAATAGCCATCGAGGAGAACCTGAATCTTTCTTTTAGTTAGGAAGGATTTAATTATGTTAAATGTACGTCCAGTAATATAATATAAGTGATTTTTTAAAAGGCGTTACTGATGCCATACCTTGTCACAGGGCTTGGATATATCAAGCTCTACTGCCCTAGGTTCACCTACCTTGCCCAGTGTATGATATATGCGTTCAGAGATAACCTTTAAGATGTTAGCAGTAGACTGTGCTGGTCTAAATCTATACTAGCGGTCAGAAAAAAGTTCAGCGTTAGCTAAGTGTCGAACTATCGATAGCTTGATTAAGGATTCAAAGATTTACAAAAAATCCAGTGTAGGCTTATTGGGCGATTGTTCTGCGGATCAGTTCTATCTCTAGAATTCTTGAAGATCGGTCTCACAGAAAAAATCTTCCAGCTATCAGGGAAGCAAGATTCAGCAAGGCATTAGTTGTAGAGTTTGGAGAGGAGAGGGGCCAGTTCTGCAGAGCATTTCTTTATTACTATTACCGGTATAAGATCAGTCCCACAAGCTTTAGAGGTGTTGAAGTTTCAGATGGGGTGATGACAAGGTTATCAAGTGTTGCTTCGGCCTGCAATAGGAATTTAGGGAGATGGTCGTTTGCCGGGTCGAAAGTGGAGTTAATGGCGAAACGCTGGAAAAGTAGTTCAGCCTTATCAGCTGCCACGCAAACGACATCATTGTGGTTTGATAGAGGGGAATCGGTTATTTACACTTGTTCACCACACTATTATAGATCTCCAGAAATCGCTAGTCCCTAGTTTATGTGACTTATTATTATAATTAGTTTGATTATTATTATTGTGTTTGTATATAATAATAATAATCATGAGAAGAAAGAGAAGAAAAAGAAGAAGAAGAAATATATACCATAAGTTCACCCCCACACAAGAAATAGTGCGGGCCTAGGCTTACACCACAAAACATATTTGTAGAGGGGCAAGGAGGATAAGGAGACCGAAGAGGGGCAGCACAAATCGGATCTCCACTGAAAGAGTTCGAGTGTTAGATTATGAGGGCCCATGTTGTGTTAAATTTAAAAAACACGTTTCTATTAACAAAAAATATTTATAGGACACGAACAACTTTGCACCGTTAAGGAAATTCTTGTTAGACACAACTTAATTACTTAGACCTTTTATTTTGAAGTATTTCAAGACTAAATTCTAACAATGAAATTAATTTGTATTATTCGGAATATTCGGAGTACTGTTCTTATCTTGGATGTTATTCTCACAATTTTTTGGCCGATGAGACCTGTGACCCCATGCAGGTTATTCACTATCAGGAATCTGTATATTGAACTCTGGAAACTGTATCCACGGGGATAGCTTGCTCTCATTCCGTCAGTCATGGGCGCGTAGAAATTTTAAGTAATTTGAAATTGCATTCTTAATATCGTCCATACTTAGGATTAAGCCTCCAACCTCAAGAAGACTGCCACAAAAAACTTATTATTACTTCGCATATATGCATGGTCATTGAAGATGGTCGGAGGTTACCTCGGCCAAAACGTTTTAAAATAACATCCAAGATGAGATCAGTAGTGCAAATGAAATGTCACCCAAAAAAATATGATGGATAATATCAAATCCATATTTATTTGAAATGCGTTTTTTCCTGTTTTGAAATATAAATTACTGAATTCATTATGAAACCTTTCGCTAATACCTCAAAAACGCTATGATATGAGAACATTCCCTTATCGTAAGAACGGCTTACTGTAAATGTCTGAATGATTCACAACCATCTTGCAGTAAACATATCAACACTTTTTAAAAGTGCGCGTTTTTTATACTTGAAACATGCGTATGTCTCTTTATGTTAGCGAACATGATCGAAATTGCTTAGTGAAACTACCAGATATTCTCAAATGAAAATTATAACTTTGAAAGTGTTTTATATTGTTTGTAAAAGACAGAGCAATTGACTGTCGCGTAACTGATTTTATTACAAATTATAGTGGTTTCCTTGGCTTCCAACTACATGAAGTATAAATTTCTAACTGTGATGAAGGTTATGTACCAGGTATAATAGAATATACAGCATTGAATGACGTTGAAGGTGTGTCATCTTAACAGAGGTACTTGACCCGCTAGCCTAGACAGTTCTGCTGCATAACTTTCTGAAATATATTCGCTTTAGACTGTGTCAGGTCAGTGGAAGATATATTGGGAAAGAGATAGATAGATAGATAGATAGATAGATAGATAGATAGATAGATAGATAGATAGATCGATCGATAGATAGACAGATATATTTGGGAGAGAGCAGATCACATATCAGCGGTGATTTTAAAATATTCTTTCTATTTCTGTTTTCCTCAGAGAATGTCTGAGAAAAAAACCTAAGTGTTCGCCTAAGGCATAATATCAAGTCTGGCTTATCATAAGAACAGAAAACAAATAAGAAAATGACAGTATCCATTGCATGTCTGGAGATGATATCAATACCAACCCTAACCATAACCCCAGCACCATTTATGTGCTGCCAGTGTTTACTCTCCATATATTGGAAATATTCCAACATATCAAGATGCAAGGATATCTCATCGGAGTTGACAAGAAAAAATAGTTCTTATCTTCATCCATCGATGCTTCCTTTATGGTACAATCTTATAGCAAGTAAGAACACATCAATACACATATTTGAAAATTATTTAGGCTATATGAAGCTCGTTGATATACCTGAGATATTAAATCGAATTATTCATATATTTAAACAATATGAAATATATTTATTATAAATATGTATTCCTAATATTAAAAGGTCGCAAATGTAATAGGGCGGGCACAAATATGATAGGTTTTAATGATGCATACACATGGGATGTTAAATTTTAAGTATGCCTAAGATGTACGTTATTATGTTAAGATTTAATAATCTATAATAATAATAATGATGATGATGATAAGTATAATAATAACGTACTACTACTACAACTACTATTACTACTATTATTAATACTACTACTACTACTACTAATATTACTAATACTACTAAAAATAATAAACATAATAGGACAAAAAATAATAAAAGAATATGACCATCAAGAAATAATTTTCAAATACAAAATTATACAAATGTTAGCGCGAGAGGTGATTTTAAGTAAAACGTATTTTTTTGTCACACCTCC
>OY744520.1:3537500-3665000 GCA_963556195.1 Sepiola atlantica
CCGAGCTGAGGCGCTACAAGGGTTTTCGTTCCTGTGTGCCCTTTTTTATTGCTGACAATTGGGTCCTTTTAAATTTGAGACGAGGATGAATTTTGTTCAGGTCGTAACGCTGGCCCAGGAGATGTATGTATAGGTTTGAGTACATTATTGGGTAGTGGCATGTCAAAATCATCACATAGAATCTCTATTAGAACTTCTCTCTCGCTTTCTTTCATTATCTTCAGAATACAGTAATCTTATTTGGTAGATGTGTCTTTTACACATAATTTTCTTTTATTTTAATGGTGTAGACCACTTTGCTAATCATTTTCTGAATTATGTCATCCATCCAATAACGTTTTCATCTTTGGAAATTTTAAAAACATACTTTATCTGCTCGAGAGTATCTTCTTATGTTGACATGTTCCTTCTTTTTTAGCAACTTTTTTCTTTGGATAAAGTATCAATCATCGAAAATTGATCGTGTCTTCGTTGCGAACATAGGTTCTGAAGGTGACACCTTCGAATCGTTGTTTTCATTAGGAGTCACCCTATGAATCGCTAAAAAATGTGGATAGTTTTTTTCTTCCGTGTCCATATATTGTTTATTTCGTAAAGAAGACTTAAAAGTGTCAACAAATTTTTCGGCTTGACCGTTCGATCTATGATGATATACTGGTGTAGTAATGTGCTAAATGCCCAAAGAAGTACAGAAATCCTGAAATTCCTTTCCTGTGAACATCGTACCATTGTCGCTGACCAATGCCCGGGGAACCACGGAACGACTGGAAATTTCATCTAATGCACTGATGGTGTTCCTAGATGTAGGATTCTTGCAGCTGAATACTTCAGGCTATTTCGAGAAAGAGTCCACCCAGATAATATCCATTAATCGGTCCAGCATAGTCTATATGTAGACATGCCCACAGCAAATCCGTTTTTAGCCAAGGATTCGTTTTGACCGGAGGCGCCCTTGCAGGAAATTGACAACTTCGGCACAGTTTTACAAAACCTTTTATTCGCTTGTCCATTGCTGGCCAGTATACGTAGCATTGCATGATTGATTACATCCGGGGCATGCCAGAATGACCAGTATGAAATTCTTTCAGAATAACTGTACGTAGAGATTGAGGTATTACAATACATTAGAGTGGTATCGCAAATTAAGAAAGATGAAATCTCTCAGTTCCCTTTTTATTACTTTTGTTCAATCTCATCTGATTCTTTATATTTAATATATAATAATCTATTTCGGCTTCCTTTTTCATTGGTTCTAAAGTTACAGGTAATTCTCTGATCGTGTTTAACAACAGACCTAGGATTTCTTCATCCTCTATTAGTGCTGCTACAACCGTATCTTTTTACTTTGGGAATTAATCATGCTCATGTTTTTTAGATGCAATGTACTCCATCCTAAAATGATAGTTCAGTAGGGTTACACCCCATCGCTGTAAACTGTTAGCAGTGTGGCTAGGAATGGCTTTCTTTGATCAAAATATAGTTACTAACGGTTTATGTTTAAAGTATGCATGATCTACCATGTAAAAAGCGATTGTTTTTTGAAACCCCGAACACAATCGATGATGCCTCTTTCTCTATCTGGCTATAATTCTTCTCAGCCGGTAGAAAAGTCCTCGACCCGTGCGCGATCGGTTAAGTAGTACCATCTTCATATGTGTGTAGCAGTGCAGCACACACTCCGTATTCACTAGCATCAGTCACAAAGATGATTTCTTTCTCAGGCACATAGTGAGCTAAAGCGGGATCTGACAGAAGACCTTTCTTTTAATTTCTGGAGAGCCATCTTGCAATCTTTCTACCAAATACATTCTTTGCCTTTCCTCAATAATCCGTTTAGGGGAGCTCTAAATCGTACATATTTGGAATGTAGATTGCATAATATTGGGCTAACCCAATAAACGATTGTGGTGTCGCAACTGTGTAGGGTATAGGCATTTTTGAATTGCATCGGTCCTCTGTGAGTCCGGTTTTCTGCCTTCACTGTCTATCACTGTTCGACGTATTTAATTCTGTCCATGATAAATTGATCCTTCTCAGGACTTAATTTGAAACCAAATTCTTCTAGTTTGTTGAATGTAGCTCAAATGTGCATTCTTTATATTGACTAGAATATCGTCTAAATAAGCAATACCAAACTCAAGACCTGTCAGCATAGTGCTCATAATCTGCTGGGCGACTTTTATGCCGAAAGAGAAACTATTTAGCTTGAGAATTCCCTTATGTGTATTTATGAACAAATATGTTGAGCATTCCTCGCTCATCTTTAATTATGCGTGAGACAAATCGTGTTTTGAAAAAAATATTATCCCCATTCAGATTTGAATAATGTCTTCTGCTGTGAACCTTTTAACTACAGATTAGAAAATCTGTGGTGGATATAATTTAAGTATTCAAACGAAAGCAAATAATTATAGTTAATTTGCAAAAGTAAGGTTCATTTGTGAACTTAAATCAATAGACCGCGCACGTTTAAAGGTGTACGTCTCGTACCAAAATAATCAGGTGTTTTAATCCAATCAAAAGAAAAATAAAGTATCTCATGAAAATCCAAAAAGTATATTAAAACAACAATCAATGAATCCGACTCCAGTTAACCTATCAATTCTATTTCTTCCTTCTTTCCCTCCACTATCTAACAAATAAAGTCGTAAATTACGTAACGCATTATAGCATTTTACGACTATCTTGATGTTAGTCGAAAAAATTGTCTGCGAAAAAAAATAAGTTGGAAAAAATGACGTGAATCTGTCCTCTATGATAATGATGTGGTATTGAACTACATAAAATACTATATATATATATATATATTAAAGAAAGATGAAGATAAAGAATTGTACATAAATTAATACAAATTTTATTACATCGAAAGTTCAGATGCAAGGAGTTACATTAATCCTTAAACCATGGTTTTTCAAAGATAAAACTCTTCTCGTCAGAGGATAAATCTGGTAATATGGTATTTATATCAATTAAATATTACCTAGTTCCATTTCACTTTGAAAAAATTGAAAAATAAAAACCAAAAGGGGTTGGGGATAAAGAAGTTAAAAATAAAATAAAATAAAATAAAAAAATAAAAAATAAAAAATAAAAAATAAAATAAAAGGCCGGGAAGTGAAATTTAGCAGTATTGGGAGGTGATTTTGTAGCTAGTTAATAGCTAAAGTAACTATTGTAGAATTGAAGAAAGTTTTTTTCACAAATAAAAGGTGGAGGGTTCAAAATATCTCACTTGGTCCGTATGGATTCGTACTCCGTTATAGTATATTTCCGTGGAGTTACAAGTAAAAATTCTGTACTGGTATTTTAAATATCCAATTCGGCAAATCCGAGGTTAAGATTGTCTGTTTAAAGGCGTTATGCGGAAAAGTTCATGTCTGCCTTTAATTGTTTGCTTCCCTGGCAGAGAAATGTTTCAAAAGTTTTTTATATCATCTTGAATATTCTGCTTGGGTGTGGATTATTGCCGGCTAAGGAGAGTAGAACCTTTCCAACCGATGTCAAAGTGAATAATGCCTGTGGCTGATATTTTAAGGGTAGTGTGAAGGAATGGGCGGGGTTGGGGGGAAGGGGTTTTAGTGAAGTCTATAACTTCAAGTTTGACGGTCAGCTAAGGTGAGTTTGTGGGTGGGGGGATTCAGATGTTTATATTTTGAGGTTAAGGGGTTTCTTAGTGCGGTGAAAACCATCAGATAGGGATATATGTGAGCGGGATTAAACGTAGCCGTAATTGATATTCTTATTGTTGTTGTTGTTATTATTATTATTATTATTATTATTATTATTATTATTATTATTATTATTATTATTATTATTATCAAAAAGAGGAATATTATTTTCAGTGCAAATGTATTAAAATTGTGAGTGTTTTATTCTGAATTCAAAGCAAGTTATAATTTTGCGTAGCCTAATATTATATTAAATTAAGTTAGCTGCTTCTAGTAGGGTTAAAAGATGGAATTCATTGTATATTAAAATAAATTAAGTTAGCTGATTCTAGTAGGGTTAAAAGATGGAATTCATTGTATGAATCTAAATTAATATTATATTAACTTATATTACATCATATTGGGTTATCTTGTCGCCAGGGGGTATTATTGAGCTGTTAGTCTTTTAGTATTAGGTCGATATTTGTTGAGAGAGGTGGGTGGGGCATTGGGGTCTATCCGTAGTGGAAGATCGATGCTAAAGGGGTCGCGTGGTTGTTTAATTAACTGTATGTTTTGCTATTGGGTTAAAAATAAATCTGATAGAGGAGTGGGGATGGTCTAGATACCTGATGGGCAAGACTATGTTGGGCTAAGTGCATTTATGTGCTCTGGGGCGGGGGGGTGTCTATTGGGGTTACAAGCTGGGCGTATTTAAATCTCCTCTTATGTTGGCATCTGGAAATTATCTCGTTTCTCGAGTTTATAACGTTTTTCTCTATTGCAGTTGTGAGTATTATTAGTGCTTCTGATGTGCATAGGTGGCAATTCTTTGAGCCCGGTGTGTAGGATTTTGACTTTTTCAGTATAGACCATTTTAGGGAGAATCGGGTGTTATTTGATTTAAAGTCTTTGATTAATTTAGTTAGAGAGGTGCTGTTATTGGTATTGTTATTGAAAGAGTAAGTATGCATGGAGATTCTGGATTTTATAAATTGCGATGTCGATCCTATGTATGTATATATCCTAGGGTTAGCTATCCTGTCAGTTACTGGGTTGCTTCTGGTTGTGGGCATTATGGTGTTGCTAGGCTGGTTCGGGTTTGTGTTTCTAGAGTTAGGTGGGGTTGTGGGATGGGGTGATGCAAGTTCGGTAGTGTTGTTTATGTTAGTGGTGCGTTGGGGTAATTTAGTTACGGTGCATGCATAGACCACATCTTTGTGCATGCAGTTATTATTTAATGGACATGTTGAAGGGTTGTGGCAGTTGCAATTATTAGTTTGTGTGTTTGGGGTAATGGTTGATTGGGCACGTTTGATTTTCTCATTGTTAGTACTTATTATGGTTTGGGCTATGTTAGGCATTGTGGAGTACGATATCTTGATATTATTTTTATTTAGGAGGGAATTGTATTTGTGTGGGTATCTAAATGAGTTTTCAACTATTTTGAAAAATTCCCTAGGGATATTGGTTTTTACATTGTTATTGTATGGGGGGTTGAACCAGATATTTTTCTTTCGCCTTAATCGTTTGCGTTTATTTTCAGGGTGTTGGTTAATGTGTTCATTATATTTGGTGTTATTTGAGTTATTGGTGTTCGTATTATAATTATTATTTCTATTATTGTTATTACTATGTCTCTGTGTCATGTTGTGTGTGATTATGTTGCGGTGTGGCTTATGGTGCGTGGGGTGTTCTTGTTTATAGGTTATCTTGTCTGGATAACCCGAATTAAGCAGGGCATTGTTGTAGAAATTAGCATTTTGGTCGAATATTGTTTTGTTAGCTGATAGTTTAGAGATTCTATTTGAGACAGATGGGACTATTGAGTTTATTATCGATTTAGGGTGGTTAGAATGTTTATGCACATAGAATAGCGTTAGGTTGGGTTTGTGGTAGGGGGAGTAAGTGCCGGAGTTTAAGTCTAATGTGATATCGAGGAAATTGGAAGTTGTTTTTCCTTTGTCGATGGTTATTGTGAGGTCGAAGTTTTTGAAGAAGGTATGCAATTGGTTAATAGTTTTATTGTAAATTCTAGGTCTATCTTTAGAGACGAATAGGGCATCATCTCTGTATAACCCCCCGTGCAAGTTCTTAAATCTCTGTCTGAGTTCATGCAAGAGGAAGAGGCCCACTAAGTCAGTGACTTGGGCTGAGTCCGATGCCCCCATAACGATGTCGTAATTATTAGGGGTATCTTTCCTGGTCCAGTATTTGTCGTCAAAGTGGAGTATGGATCTTCTAGCTAGTAGTATTAATTTGATTTCTATGTCGGTGAGGTCAGAGTTATTTTTAGCTAATATTAGTGCCTTATTGAGGAGGATTGGGGATATTGATTGGTAATAGTTATTTATATCAAAGGTTATAAAGTTCAATTTGGATTTATCTTTAAGGTTAAGGAACCAATCTATTACAACGTTAGATGATTGCCATAGTGAGAAGAATATTTTCTTCTTCATGTCTGGGATAATTCTGTCTAAGATTTTTTTGCTAATTATTCCTATGTCTGATTTAGAAGGGCAGATAAGTCTAATTGAGGGGTTATCATTGAAATCTATTTTATGGTCTTTAAGGGAGAATCTAGGGGTGGCCGGGGTGACAATTTCAGCGTGGTTAGTGATGTTCAATGAAGTTAATAGAGATTTAGCCTTTGCGTTTATATTGGTTAAAGTTTTGGGAGGTATGGTTTTGTACGATTTATTTAGTTCTTTATATATTAAATTTCTGTAGGACGTGTAATCTAGTTTGTAATAGTTTTTTGTTTTGTCCGCTGGGACGATTATGTTAGGTTGTGTCTTGACCTTTTTGGCAAACTTATTTATTTTCTTTGCAATTGGGTGGGATATATTATTATGTTTTTTGAATTTGATTTTCTTAACTAGGTTGAATAAATCGTTTTCGAAATTATCTAAATTGTCGTTTTGCCTGGGGAATGATAAGGTTTTTAAGCCGTAATGAGCTGCTGCTATTCTTTCTTTTTTCTTTTGCTCTCTATATGAGTTCAATGGGAGGTTGTGTTCCGTATGGGGTATATTTTCTCCGGTAGAGCTGTCGTGTGTCGATTTACTTGCGTTCAGGTCGTAATGGAAGGCTTTCCATCTCACGTTTATCATGAAAGTTTTCACTGCTTGGATGAGTTTATTCCTGTAGTTATCTTGGGAGGGGGTGGGGATGTTTTTATCAGAAAGTGGGAGGAACTCCTTGCAAAACATATCAAGATAGATATAAAAAGCTCAACCTTGCGGGAGCTTGAATGCTAATGATAATAGAATTAACGATAAGCGAAATATCGTAGTTATCCCCAACCCCTTTTGGTTTTTATTTTTCAATTTTTTCAAAGTGAAATGGAACTAGGTAATATTTAATTGATATAAATACCATATTACCAGATTTATCCTCTGACGAGAAGAGTTTTATCTTTGAAAAACCATGGTTTAAGGATTAATGTAACTCCTTGCATCTGAACTGTCGATGTAATAAAATTTGTATTAATTTATGTACAATTCTTTATCTTCATCTTTCTTTAATATTGATTGCTCTACTCAACGTATTGAGCTTTATTTTATCGAGATAGATAACTACGATATTTCGCTTATCGTTAATTCTATTATCATTAGCATTCAAGCTCCCGCAAGGTTGAGCTTTTTATATCTATCTTGATATGTTTTGCAAGGAGTTCCTCCCACTTTCTGATAAAAACATCCCCACCCCCTCCCAAGATAACTACAGGAATAAACTCATCCAAGCAGTGAAAACTTTCATGATAAACGTGAGATGGAAAGCCTTCCATTACGACCTGAACGCAAGTAAATCGACACACGACAGCTCTACCGGAGAAAATATACCCCATACGGAACACAACCTCCCATTGAACTCATATAGAGAGCAAAAGAAAAAAGAAAGAATAGCAGCAGCTCATTACGGCTTAAAAACCTTATCATTCCCCAGGCAAAACGACAATTTAGATAATTTCGAAAACGATTTATTCAACCTAGTTAAGAAAATCAAATTCAAAAAACATAATAATATATCCCACCCAATTGCAAAGAAAATAAATAAGTTTGCCAAAAAGGTCAAGACACAACCTAACATAATCGTCCCAGCGGACAAAACAAAAAACTATTACAAACTAGATTACACGTCCTACAGAAATTTAATATATAAAGAACTAAATAAATCGTACAAAACCATACCTCCCAAAACTTTAACCAATATAAACGCAAAGGCTAAATCTCTATTAACTTCATTGAACATCACTAACCACGCTGAAATTGTCACCCCGGCCACCCCTAGATTCTCCCTTAAAGACCATAAAATAGATTTCAATGATAACCCCTCAATTAGACTTATCTGCCCTTCTAAATCAGACATAGGAATAATTAGCAAAAAAATCTTAGACAGAATTATCCCAGACATGAAGAAGAAAATATTCTTCTCACTATGGCAATCATCTAACGTTGTAATAGATTGGTTCCTTAACCTTAAAGATAAATCCAAATTGAACTTTATAACCTTTGATATAAATAACTATTACCAATCAATATCCCCAATCCTCCTCAATAAGGCACTAATATTAGCTAAAAATAACTCTGACCTCACCGACATAGAAATCAAATTAATACTACTAGCTAGAAGATCCATACTCCACTTTGACGACAAATACTGGACCAGGAAAGATACCCCTAATAATTACGACATCGTTATGGGGGCATCGGACTCAGCCCAAGTCACTGACTTAGTGGGCCTCTTCCTCTTGCATGAACTCAGACAGAGATTTAAGAACTTGCACGGGGGGTTATACAGAGATGATGCCCTATTCGTCTCTAAAGATAGACCTAGAATTTACAATAAAACTATTAACCAATTGCATACCTTCTTCAAAAACTTCGACCTCACAATAACCATCGACAAAGGAAAAACAACTTCCAATTTCCTCGATATCACATTAGACTTAAACTCCGGCACTTACTCCCCCTACCACAAACCCAACCTAACGCTATTCTATGTGCATAAACATTCTAACCACCCTAAATCGATAATAAACTCAATAGTCCCATCTGTCTCAAATAGAATCTCTAAACTATCAGCTAACAAAACAATATTCGACCAAAATGCTAATTTCTACAACAATGCCCTGCTTAATTCGGGTTATCCAGACAAGATAACCTATAAACAAGAACACCCCACGCACCATAAGCCACACCGCAACATAATCACACACAACATGACACAGAGACATAGTAATAACAATAATAGAAATAATAATTATAATACGAACACCAATAACTCAAATAACACCAAATATAATGAACACATTAACCAACACCCTGAAAATAAACGCAAACGATTAAGGCGAAAGAAAAATATCTGGTTCAACCCCCCATACAATAACAATGTAAAAACCAATATCCCTAGGGAATTTTTCAAAATAGTTGAAAACTCATTTAGATACCCACACAAATACAATTCCCTCCTAAATAAAAATAATATCAAGATATCGTACTCCACAATGCCTAACATAGCCCAAACCATAATAAGTACTAACAATGAGAAAATCAAACGTGCCCAATCAACCATTACCCCAAACACACAAACTAATAATTGCAACTGCCACAACCCTTCAACATGTCCATTAAATAATAACTGCATGCACAAAGATGTGGTCTATGCATGCACCGTAACTAAATTACCCCAACGCACCACTAACATAAACAACACTACCGAACTTGCATCACCCCATCCCACAACCCCACCTAACTCTAGAAACACAAACCCGAACCAGCCTAGCAACACCATAATGCCCACAACCAGAAGCAACCCAGTAACTGACAGGATAGCTAACCCTAGGATATATACATACATAGGATCGACATCGCAATTTATAAAATCCAGAATCTCCATGCATACTTACTCTTTCAATAACAATACCAATAACAGCACCTCTCTAACTAAATTAATCAAAGACTTTAAATCAAATAACACCCGATTCTCCCTAAAATGGTCTATACTGAAAAAGTCAAAATCCTACACACCGGGCTCAAAGAATTGCCACCTATGCACATCAGAAGCACTAATAATACTCACAACTGCAATAGAGAAAAACGTTATAAACTCGAGAAACGAGATAATTTCCAGATGCCAACATAAGAGGAGATTTAAATACGCCCAGCTTGTAACCCCAATAGACACCCCCCCGCCCCAGAGCACATAAATGCACTTAGCCCAACATAGTCTTGCCCATCAGGTATCTAGACCATCCCCACTCCTCTATCAGATTTATTTTTAACCCAATAGCAAAACATACAGTTAATTAAACAACCACGCGACCCCTTTAGCATCGATCTTCCACTACGGATAGACCCCAATGCCCCACCCACCTCTCTC
Source organism: Sepiola atlantica (assembly GCA_963556195.1). NCBI lineage: Eukaryota > Metazoa > Mollusca > Cephalopoda > Sepiida > Sepiolidae > Sepiola > Sepiola atlantica. The sequence continues at coordinate 3,547,532 of OY744520.1, forward strand.
AACAAATATCGACCTAATACTAAAAGACTAACAGCTCAATAATACCCCCTGGCGACAAGATAACCCAATATGATGTAATATAAGTTAATATAATATTAATTTAGATTCATACAATGAATTCCATCTTTTAACCCTACTAGAATCAGCTAACTTAATTTATTTTAATATACAATGAATTCCATCTTTTAACCCTACTAGAAGCAGCTAACTTAATTTAATATAATATTAGGCTACGCAAAATTATAACTTGCTTTGAATTCAGAATAAAACACTCACAATTTTAATACATTTGCACTGAAAATAATATTCCTCTTTTTGATAATAACAATAATAATAATAATAATAATAATAATAATAATAATAATAATAATAATAATAATAACAACAACAACAATAAGAATATCAATTACGGCTACGTTTAATCCCGCTCACATATATCCCTATCTGATGGTTTTCACCGCACTAAGAAACCCTTTAACCTCAAAATATAAACATCTGAATCCCCCCACCCACAAACTCACCTTAGCTGACCGTCAAACTTGAAGTTATAGACTTCACTAAAACCCCTTCCCCCCAACCCCGCCCATTCCTTCACACTACCCTTAAAATATCAGCCACAGGCATTATTCACTTTGACATCGGTTGGAAAGGTTCTACTCTCCTTAGCCGGCAATAATCCACACCCAAGCAGAATATTCAAGATGATATAAAAAACTTTTGAAACATTTCTCTGCCAGGGAAGCAAACAATTAAAGGCAGACATGAACTTTTCCGCATAACGCCTTTAAACAGACAATCTTAACCTCGGATTTGCCGAATTGGATATTTAAAATACCAGTACAGAATTTTTACTTGTAACTCCACGGAAATATACTATAACGGAGTACGAATCCATACGGACCAAGTGAGATATTTTGAACCCTCCACCTTTTATTTGTGAAGAAAACTTTCTTCAATTCTACAATAGTTACTTTAGCTATTAACTAGCTACAAAATCACCTCCCAATACTGCTAAATTTCACTTCCCGGCCTTTTATTTTATTTTTTATTTTTTATTTTTTATTTTTTTATTTTATTTTATTTTATTTTTAACTTCTTTATCCCCAACCCCTTTTGGTTTTTATTTTTCAATTTTTTCAAAGTGAAATGGAACTAGGTAATATTTAATTGATATAAATACCATATTACCAGATTTATCCTCTGACGAGAAGAGTTTTATCTTTGAAAAACCATGGTTTAAGGATTAATGTAACTCCTTGCATCTGAACTTTCGATGTAATAAAATTTGTATTAATTTATGTACAATTCTTTATCTTCATCTTTCTTTAATATTGATTGCTCTACTCAACGTATTGAGCTTTATTTTATCGAGATAGATAACTACGATATTTCGCTTATCGTTAATTCTATTATCATTAGTATATATATATATATATATATATATATATATATATATATATATATATATATATATATAGAAATTGGTAGTTTGCTGTAAGCATTGCTGGGAGTAATAATAAAAGTTTTTAAAAAGGTTTAAGGCAATGCGAAGATCCGGGTTGCTGGAAGCTGTGAAGAACAAAAACAGAACAAAACCGAAATAAGTCGGATATAGATCGAAAGGTTTGTTTATTTTTCTAGACAGCAAGAATCAATTTAAATTGATTCTTGATAATCCGGACATTACAAACTAACACCCTTGCTGTCTAGAAAAATAAACAAACCTTTCGATCTATATTCGACTTATTTCGGTTTTATTCTGTTTTTGTTCTTCACAGCTTCCAGCAACCCGGATCTTCGCATTGGTTTAAACCTTTTTAAAAACTTTTATTATATATATATATATATATATATATATATATATATATATATATATATATATATATATGAAAGAAAGACACGTGGGATGTATTGATCGTATGTGTTTCCTTTTGATGCAGACGTATTACTTTTATTCATTTAATGATTTAGTGAGAGCATGATTCAGTAATAATAAAAATAACTTCTTACGTAATATTTACAATTTTACCCCATACTTTGTTACGTAGACAAAACAATTTTACTAAAAGAATGTCTACTTTTAAATAATCATTATCTGCAAATACATCACTTACTACTATTAATAACCACATTCATCGTAAAGAGAAAGAAAGCGGGTGAAAAAGATTTGGAGAGATGCCAGTAAGCTGTGATCAGTTTCTTGGCTTTTCTTCTTGAAAATGTTTCCATTGACATTACATTGGATATGCTTAAAGTGGCGAATAGAAATAGTTTCATGTATTTTACATTCATAGTAAAGAACCGTTTTAACACATTGTTTTTCGCTAGCTATTAAGAATAAGGTTACAACTTATTTAAATAAAATAAACCAAGATAATTAATTTGCGTATGAATAACTAAATGAAAAACATTCTTAGAAGGTTTCGCGAATATTTATTTGCAAGAAGATGCAATCTTGTTTCTTTTGTCGTTGCAATTATAAAAACAATAATGAAGTTGAGAAAACGTATAAATTCTTGACCTCAATGCCCGAGGCATGTGTGACGAAAGCTCATAGCCCACACGGGAATGCTGATCACAGTGTGCTAATGATACATATCACCCTAAAAAGTCGTCCAAAAGCTGATGAACCGTTGCTCAAAACAACGAGATACTACAAGCAGGCTGATTCTGAGTCAATCAGAGATCACATCAGTGACGCCCCATGGAGGGAAACCTTCTCACTCCCTGCCGACCAGTGTGCAAATGAATTAACTGAATGGGTCAAAGCATGAATTGAAGCCTATGTCCCCATGCGAAAATTCTTTAGCAAGCCCCACCATCCCCAATGGTTAACCTCGGAATGTGCAGCTGCCATTGCTGAGCACCAACAAGCATTCCGTAAATCCGGCCGCCATAAGTCAGCTACTAATAGACATACGTTTATAGAGTCAAGAAATAATTGCAAGGCCGTGATAGGTGAAGCGAAGAGAAGGTATAATGAGTTAACAAAAAAACGCATTCAGTCACAGACACTAGGTACTCGTGATTTCTGGAAAATCTACAATAGTGTAGTGAATAATGGTCAATCAACGATTCCCCCACTATCTAACCACAATGATGTCGTTTGCACGGCCACTGATGAGGCTGAACTACTTGCCCAGCGTTTCGCTTCTAACTGCACCTTAGACTAAAAAAAACACTCCCTCCCCCAAATCCCTTTGCGGACCGAAGCCACACTTGATAACCTGGTTATCACCACATCCCAGGTCAGAGACATCATAAAAACCTTGACACCTCCAAAGCTTGCGGGCCTTATCTTATACCTGTAATAGTAATTAAAAATGCTCTGCTGAACTGGCCCCTGTCCTTTCCAAACTCTACAATAAATGCCTAGCTGAATCTTGCTTCCCCGATAGCTGGAAAATTTACTGATCTCTCGCATATAACCTCGGTTTGCTTTGAGTGATAATAGTATCTATTCAGATACTGCATTTTATATTTCTTTCGCCACGGACACTGACGCTATATGTACACTTTCCCCAATCCATACAGTCTCCTATTGTCACCGTATTAAAATTGTTACCACATTGAAAACAATGCCCATGTATCTAACTATGACTTTTTGGGATGCAAATAAAGAGGAACACTCATATTCTGATAGTCTCGTAACAGCCAATGGACGCATTGTGCTCTCCATCCCCTATCGTCTGATCCCCTCAAACCTTTAACGACTGTTTGATCTAGTACCAACCGATGTTGAGTGTCACGGCTTGTATTATTCTTTATTCACAAGCTGATCATCGGATCTGAGCGACCACATATTCTTCTTATTCGTCTTCTTTTTATTATCATTTTTATTATCATTATTATTATTATTATTAGTATTGTTATTAGTATTAGTAGAAGTAGTTGTAGTAGTAGTAGTATAGTATAGCAGCACTACTAATAGAAGTAGATGTTTAATTAAACATTGAGATAATGACTTGAAACAACGATATTCTAAGTATAAACGAATAATATTTTTTTTCTTTCTAGTAACTTAGGCTAGACGTTCGGATTGATAGACTTTTTTCTTGAAAGTTTCCAAACTTTGTTTTTCAACAATATCCGTAATCGTTTTCGACGGTTCAATAAACAACCATAGTACACAACAATACGTCTGCGATAATTATCCTCAGCTCTCAATTCCACAATTTTCTCTATTGTTGCAGACGTGTCCTATCAATTTTAATAGTAATCAAATATATCTATTTATATAACTATTTCTTTCACGAATATTAAAAACTTGTTTCAGTCCAATTAAATTGTTTTGACTGAATAGTGGGACATACAAAGGATGGCAACCAATATTGTTTTAATATCTTTATTCAATATTTAAATTCGTAATTATACTTTGTTGAGTTTATTTTAATTGTTATATTGCTAGCTTTGTTTATGAATGTTGTTTTAAGTTGACCTCGAGTTCCCGCTGTTCATGTATTGTAATTCTCTTTGTATGCCATGTATAGAGATAAATAGATAGATAGATAAATATATAGATAGATCGATAGATAGATCGATATATATATATATTGTATATATATATATATACATATCTATATATATATCATATATATAAATTATTGCACCATCGATTATGTGATTCCGTGTAACTTTACTTTATTATATATATATATATATATATATATATATACCTACATGTTGTGTGCTTTACATTAACAAGTCGAGGTTAAGGTATTTGCTACATCCTAACAGCACATTTATTATTTAACTAATAATATATTAGCTATTTTGTTATGTGGAGTATTGAGTTTGGTATCAAATATATACACACTAGATTAGCAAGTCATAAGTCTGAACTAAATACAAAATAAAGTACTTTGTCTGAACATTGAACTGTAATAAAATTTGATTCGCAACTTATTTTTTTTTCACTTCATCTATTGCTATGTATGTATATATATATATATATATATATATATATATATATATATAAAATGTAAGTAAAGTTACACGGAATCACATAATCACTGGTGCAATAATTTATTTCGACCCTCCGGCCTTATTCAATCATCCAAGCGAGGCGATGACATATTTCAAAAAAGTCATCGCCTCGCTTGAAAGGTAGAATAAAGTCGTAGGCTCAAAATAAATTACTGCCCCGGTGATTATGTGATTCCGTGTTACATTACTTAATTTTATTCTTGCTCTGTTAATTGAATTGAGCTCTCATACTCGGATTTCCCTCTGTAATTCATTTCACTTTTACACACAGTATATGTATATATATATATATATATATATATATATATATATATATATATATATATTTATTTATATATATATATATATATAATATGTATATATGTATTTAAATAAGACACAATGTTTATTATATGAGAGATTATTTCTTACTAAGATTTTTGCGCGAGCCATGTGCATTGATTGCTTCCTGGTAAATGTATGTGCTGTTTCGTGTAGTCTGAGTAACCACAAGTTACACCAGATATGCAGTACTTAGTGTAGAGGTGCACCGTTGCAAATCACTTTGCATTCTTGCAACATCTCTTTCCCACTGATCTCTCGCATATGAACTTCGTTTTGCCTTTAGTGATAATAGTATTCAGATACTGCATTTAATATTTCTTTCGCCACCAATACTGAAGCTATATTTATGCTTGTCCCAATCCATAGAGTCCCCTATTGTCACCGCATTAAAATTGTTACCACATTAAAAGAAATGGCAATGTATCTAACTCTGCCTTTTTTAGGAGGCAAATAAAGAATAACACTAATATTCTGATAGTCTCGTAACATCCAAGGGACGCCCGCAGTGTGCTCTTTTTCCCCTATCGTCTGATCCCCTGAAATCGTTATCGACTATTTGATCTAGTACCAACCGATGTTGGGGGTCACGGCTTGTATTATTATTTAGTCACAAGCTGATCATCGGATCTGAGTGACCACATATCTATCTTATTCGTCTTTTTTTTATCATTATTATTATTATTATTTTCATTTTTATTATTAGTAGTAGTAGTAATAGTAGTAGTAGTAGTAGTAGTAGTATAGCAGCACTAATACTAGAAGTAGATGTTTAATTAAACTTTGAGATAATGACTTGAAACAACGATATTCTAAGTATAAACGAATAATAATTTTGTATTCTTCCTAGTAACTTAGGCTAGACGTTCGAATTGATAGATTTATCTTCAAAGTTTCCAAACTTTTGTTTTCAACAATATCCGTAATCGTTGTCGATGGTTCAATAGTACACAACAATAACGTCTGCAGTAATATTCCTCAGCTCTTAATTTCGCAATGTTCTCTTTTGTTGCAGACGTGTCCTATCAATTTTAATAGTAATCAAATATCTCTATTTATATAACTATTTCTTTCACGAATATTAAACACTTGTTTCAGTCAAATTAAATTGTTTTGACTGAACACTGGGACATACAAAGGCTGGCAAACAATGTCGTTTAAATATCTTTATTCAATATTTAAATTCGTAATTATACTTCGTTGAGTTTCTTTTAATTGCCATATTTGTAGCTTTATTTATCAATTGCGTATTAAGTTGCCCTTACGTTCCCGCTGTTAGTGTAGTGTAACTCTCTTTTTATGCCATATATAGAGATACATATATAGATAGATAGATAAATATATAGATATATAGATCGATAGATAGATCGATATATATATATATATATATCTATCATACATATATATATATATATATATATATATATATATATATATATATATAAGTATATATATGTACATGTTGATTGCTTTACATTGACGAGTCGAGGTTAAGGTATTTGCTACATCCTATAAGCAAATGTAGTATTTAACTAATAATATATTTGCTGTTTTGTTATGTGGAGTATTGAGTATGGTATCAATGCAAACTATATTACCAAGTCATAAGTCTAAACTAAATACACCTACGCACAGACACACACGCATATATATATATATATATATATATACATATATATATATATATATATATATATATATATATATATATATATATTACCAAATAGCATCATTACAGTAATTTATATACGAAGAATATATATATATATATATATATATATATTCCGGTGTGTTTCATTCATAAGTTGTGGGATGCGGCAATGCTTGATTGGTGAAAAAATTATATATATATATATATATATATATATATATATATATATATATATATATATATATATATATATGTATATATATATATATATATATAGTCAATATTAATAATACAATGCAAGTCAAACACATCAAATTTATATATTCCTTCCACAAAAACGTTATCCATAGAAACACACACCATTGCTAAAAATAGAGACGCTTTCCCGCTTCGAGCAGTACTATCTTTATATACTGCTTGCCAGCAGTTTTCACCATGGATATAATAACTAAGTAAGAGTAATGCTTTTTACAGCTGGAAAATTCAGTAAATACAAAATAAGACAAAACTACATCAGTTGATACACATAAATAGTGGACCTAACTGTAGATTGTTAAATAGAAAAGGGAGATACTCAGGTGTTTACAATGCACCCGTTTCGTGGTTTGACTCAACTATGTAATTCATAGGTTTCCCGTAGTAGCGATTAAGATATCACCTCGACCTAAATGATAACAAAATACAGTTAGTATCTCACAGAGTTGTATCACCACTGTTTACAACGATGCGCGATTCTTGAAGCATCAACGTGGCATTAAGCAACATTACTTAAGAATGAGAACAAAAATAAAAAGTCAAACTATCGAGTCATAATACAGCAATAATGTTGCATACACTCAAAACATTGAACATTGACTAAGGCCATCTTGGTAAAATAACCAATGTCGGCTTCGACAGAAATATCCACATGTTCGATAAAGTACACCTGAAGAAGGTCAGAGGTTACTTCGACTGAAACGTTGTCAGATAGATGAAATAAAAGGGATAAACATGTACGAATGACAATTTTTTTTCAATTTCGATTGTTCAATGCAAGGTAATAAAATTATGTTTATTAGTCTTTCCTATAGCCAAGACTTTTCAAAGATCAACATCTTATCACCAGAGGAATTACATAGATAGATAAGTTGGCGGTGGAAAAGTCAAAATTCAAAATTTGAAAAACTATTAAGTAATGGAGAGTGAAAAAAGTTCGTGTAAAAAAGATATGGGGAAAGTCTGGTTGGTAATTGTCCGGTGATAAAGTGTATAATGAAAGGAGATTTACAGGTGGAAAAGGAGGGTTTTAGTGAAGGCAGCATTGAAAAGAGTTCAAGAATGAAGTAACCCAAATAGTGAGATGTTGAGTTCAAATCGTAGGTGGAGCGCACTTATTCAGAATTAATATTGAGAATTCGGAGCATTTTAAAGATACTTCCGTGGGACGATATATATATATATATATATATATATATATATATATATATATATATTAATTTCCTAAATAATTTTATATTTGCTTTGTTCTTTTTTAATATAAATGTAAACTTGAATTCAATTATCGTATCATTCAATGATTAATTAAACCAAACTGCAATACAACTACACTTATTTCTGATATTCATAAAGTTCTTGTAATCCTTATAGAATCTGAAACGAAATACCTGATTTGATTGTTAAGGAAGGAGATGGAAAGGGAAACACTAAATATTAAAAGAAAGTCGGAGGAGTAAAGGCTTTAAAATTAATTCGATCACATTTTTGTTCCACAAACAATCCTGCAATCTGTGATATCAAAAATATATACACATTCAATATGGGATTTTTTATGGTTCGTATAATTAGACAAGATTCTATCACGCGTCTCGATTTTGGGTCATATATTATTTAACGGTTGTGAAATTTTGTGTGTAAATCCAAAGAAGGCAGAAAATAATAAAAAAGCAAAACAGAAACAAAAAATACAAGGGAGAAATTAGTTTCTGGTAAACTTCGGGAAGGAGTAAAATGACTTCATATTTTAATATCTTTACATTTGAAAGTGGGTTGTTACAACTTTAATGTGCACATGCGGGTGGCTACTAATCATATGGAAATAATAAAGCTTTTTATTAATTAATTAATTAATTTTACATAAGAATATATAGCCATTTCCTACAATACTCCCAGGTATTTCTCACCTTTTCTACATATACAAAGTGTTCATAAAGTCTGTGGACACTATAAAAGCCTAGCTTGACTATTGCACTGGCGTCGACAAAGAAAATGTAAGATCGCAAGAAACTCATGTTGCCTGGTCAGTAGGTTATTAGTATAATACTCGATTTTAAAACGAATTAATTATAAGCAATTATTGTAACCTTCTGTAAATATTAAATTTATAAATTATAATGAACAGTTAAACGATCGTATTATTTCATAACTACGAATAAACGTACTTACATTTGCTTATACCTTTGGGCTGACTTTTAAATCATTTCATCCGTACACAATCACGGAAAGGTATGTAGTAACTATATACGATAGCGTGTGTGTTCGTGTGCCACGCTTACATCAAATGCTCCGCGCATGCGTGCCTCACCTAGATTTGTCAAGTATTTCCCTTTGGCGCAATGGTTAGCGACGAAGGATTTTTACGTTGTTTTTTTTACGTCAGCTAGACTGGTGTATAGTTCGATCCTATCCAACCTCTAAGATGTGTTTTTCTACATCGAAAGGGGGGGGGGGTAGAGAAGAGAAGCCGAGAAGACACATATTAATACAATAGCGTATGTGTTATCTTGTGTGTCACGCTTATATAAAAAGCAACGACTTTCCGAATCTGTGTATGCTACTCATGAATTGGAGGCACATTTAATCTAAAGCATTTACAAAGTTAGGAACAAGATAATTATTATGGAAAAATCATTTCGTGTAATTTACCCGGGTCCCGCTAGTTATATAGAAATAAATGTATTCATAAATGAAGCATATATCTAAATATCATTTTTGTAAGGACAATACTTATTTGAAAGAGAAAGTGAATGGGTTGTATAAAATTCTTCTCTTGATATCACAATTAAATTAAAATAAAAGTGCAAAATAAAAGTGCAAAATTAAATGTCAAAAAGATCAATAATAACATAAAAAACGTACTATTTTATATGATTAAATGTGTTTGTAAATTACGTAATTTGTCTAAGCAATATTCTTGAGAAATAGTTTTACACCTAAGACATAATGGCTACGGTAACTGACACACATTCTGTCCGGATGCTATGCTTCACTTCGGTTGGTTCTCAGGAATCAACGGGGTCTTTCGTTGAGTTCTACATGAGATACAAAAATACCCGAGGAGTTCATTCAAGATATCAGTGAAGAACACTAATTTCATTCTCCCCAATTGCGCACTTAATCATGTTATAGTTTATATATATTGTTGACTTTTCTTTATCTTCTTGATTACAGGACACACATTCATCTGGTCTAGTGGAGTATCCAGTTATATACTGTAACTCAAGACAACATCACTGGGAGAAGCTGCAACATTTTTCGTACGAGTTGAGGTGATCTTATTTGGGCTTCGAATAATATGTTATTTTTAATATTTTGTCAGGTGTTACTCTCATGTGAAGTCGCCCAGATAGACTTGTGTACAGAGAGACCAAAACACTCGAGAATGGTAATTCAAACTCTCTTTGTAATTATGCGATTCGTTGTGTGTGGCAACTTTGCAGAATCTGCCTTATACACCTTTCAGTAAAGAAACACAAATCATAAGCATACAATAGTGCAAAAAGTTCGTACTAGTCTATAATTTGCAAATCATTTTTTGTTGTATTTTTCGTCACGAATTCCGTAAAAGTTTGATTTGTTTTATAACGAACCGAAATGAATTCTTCTGCATTTTATGTTATCCGTTTCGTTTTTGTAATTAAATATATCTTTTTAAATACGATTCATATTTCACTAATTAATTCAGTAAAATACCTGACTCGTGTTATGAGAAACCGCGATGCACTATGAAGAAAATGTGTCTCAGCTTATGATTGAAGATGAGAAAAGACACTGAACAATTGACCCAGCACGAAAAGATCAGTATCAGTGTCTTGAACGTTATGACATTTCTACGCGCAAAGTAGTTAATCAAAAAGTCTATGTTATGTCCCTAAGGTAACTGTGTTTGGCACTTGACAAATATTTTTCTGACAAATTGATAATTATAGTCTCCTCTTGGTAGTATGTGTTGCACTTGTTCATAATCAGTTTAACCCACTAAATACGACAACTTTCAGTAAGTTTGGCGATATATATCATCAATACTAGCTATCATGTTTTACGTCTTTTCGTTCGACATGTATCAATATAAACTCGTCTTTAAGTACATCTTATTCACAAGATAATCTCTAGTTATGTATGGAAAATCAAACTTCCAATACATGATGTTGTGGAAGAAAAGTATAAAGTGACAGAAATGATACTTAAATTAAACCTCAACCTGAAAGACATGGAATCAACAGTTGAATAACCACAGAGTGCACAATATATATTCGTTACATATTATTAAGGAATTAGAAAATTTAGACGTGTATTTCTCAAAAATGAACTATGGAACCCAGTAATATATATATATTTGTATTTTTGAATTGTGGTTAAGAAATATCCTTTAAAATGTTATTCATATTTTGTTTGCGTGTTTCTTAGCCAAGTAACTCACAAAATATTACATCCGTATTCTCTCAACAACAGACACACGCTAACAAATCTGCTTACCAACCAGGAAACCATGGCGATTTTCCAAAACATCTGTCTTGCTACTAGCTTGTAATGAACGCTTACAATTACTAAGAAATCGACGTAAACAACGCGACGTCCGAGACTACGAAAATTCTTGTATTTTCCGTAACGTGCAATGTGTATACTTATCTCTTTTCGTAGAAGTCATGAACTTTCGTGAAGAATGTAACAGTTTTTGACGAATGTAAATAATAATGTACACAGTTTGTTTTGATTTCTGTGTATGCAATGAATATTGAATCAAGCTTGATTAGGGAATAATCACAAATGTCAAACTCCGCTTTCAACAGTTAATTAAGGATACAGTGTAGGTTCGAGAAATAAACTATTATAACTAATATTAAGTTATGCAACTAAATATAAGAATAACTAAAAACAAATAGATAGACAAATTAAGGATGTTTCTTTATTAAAAACGTAAGTAGTCGATGTTCTGAAGGTGATAACTGAAAAATGCTTCCATTGTAAAAAAGTTCCGAATCGGAATATATGTTATTTGAAGGAAACTAAAGCGAGATAGATGTGTGTAACACAAACATGAGTTCATTGAAAAAAAGATTAATTAGTTGCAGTGTTTAAACCAGAGATTTCTAAACAGATGGAGTAAAAGGGGTGGCGAATATGCTGCGACATCGCGTTCGTTAGATATGAGTGAATTATATATAATCATAGGGGGAATATATGTTCATAGGAGAAATATATGTTCATATGGGAAATATATGTTCATAGATGAAATATATGTTCATAGGGGAAATATATGTTCATAGATGACATATATGTTCATAGGATAAATGTGAAAACAATATGCTTTGACTTCTCGTTCGTTAGACCTGAGTGAATTCTGTATGTTAATAGGGGAAATATATGTTCACAGAGAAAATAAATGTTCATAGGAGAAATATATCTTCATTGGGGAAATGTGAAAACAATTGTATGTGTGAGACCACCTGATATTTAGAGGACGGAACGCTTAAATAATTTAAGTGCGTTTAGAAAATACTGTGATTCAATTATTAAATTGTTTAATAGAACATAAAAATTATATAACTGACTCATGATATGTAAAATGTAGAAAATTAAAATAAATTATACACATTCTATACATTCAGTTTATTATCATTATATACTGATTTTCCTGTAGGTAAAGGGGGTACAATTAGTGACACATGTTATATTCGGTAATTAATTTTACCTGTCAAGTGATGAGTATTCTTCTGATTATATATATATATATATATATATATATGTATATATATATATATATATATATATATATATATATATATATATATATATTATAACATAAAATGAAGTAATAAAATAAGGTGTCAATCAAATTTTATTAGAATTCAAAGTTCAAGCAAAGTATCCTTAAGTCCTTAGCTCATGTGTTTTCTAAGATAATTCTTCTCTTCAGAGGACCATTACCGCAGTTATACTACTACAGGTAATAAAATTACGCTTTGAAAATATATAAAATTATATACACAAATACATAAAAATACATAACATCAAACATATTAACCCAAAAACATACTTTTTGTTGAATCCATACAGTCCATCCAGGTCATACAAATTCAGAAGCATAATCAGGAAAGACATTCCTCTCAGTTATAAACAGCAATCCATATACGTCAAATTGAAGGGGCTGGTTGCGGTAATGGTCCTCTGAAGAGAAGAATTATCTTTGAAAACTCATGAGCTAAGGACTTAAGGATACTTTGCTTGAACTTTCAATTCTAACAAAATTTGATTGACACCTTATTTTATTACTTTATTTTATATCATAATATTAATGCTCTATCCAGTATATTGAGCTTCAGTTTTTATCCGGATGTTTCACTAATTATAAGATATTAGTTGAAGCTTATATCTTTTGTTGGATTCCTTCATATATATATGCATATATATATATATATATATATATATATATATATATATATATATATATATATCCACATATATATATATATATATATATATACCAATTTTAGGATAACTATTTATTATTATTGCCTAGACATCGATGATGTATGCTTATGCAATCAGTGTAGGGAATGTTAATTCTAGCTGGTCAGAAGACACGGATCCGGTTTCAAAGTCACCACTGACTTGTATTCCGGTATTCTAGCCCTCGGTTGCCACTAATTAGCACGTAAATTAAGAGAAATTAAACTCTCCATACGCCAAATTAGCGAACGCACACATCAAACAGTGGAACAGTATTCAACAACAACAAAGGGTCATGATATCGCATTATATCACGTTTATTAGCATTATATCCTGATTTCCATATGCGAAAGGGGGCTAAAATAAAGTTAAATTTATAGTAAACAGTCGAACAGTATTCATAAACAACTAAGGGTCGGAATATCGCATTATATATATATATATATATATATATATATATATTTATATTTATATTTATATTTATATATAGAGCGAGACTAAATAATACACTTAAAGTAAGCTTTTAGTAAATAGAACATATAGTGAAATGGTTTAAGCTCAATACACGAGATAGAGCACTTATAAAGATAGATGAACGAAGAGTGATAAACATGTACGATTTTCATACTGCCAACTTATCTATCTGTATAATTTTTCTGATGATAAGATCTCGATCTGTGAAAATCCTTAATAAACATAATTTTATTACAGAATATACCTTACATTGAACAATCGTCGTTTGAAATAAATCTGGACATTCGTACATGTTTATCACTCTTCGTACATCTATCTTTATATATATATATATATATATATATATATATATATATATATATATATATATATATATATGTATATATATATATATATATATGTATGTGTGCGTATGTATGTGCGCGTATGTGTTCGTTAGATCTGAGTGAATTATACATAATCATAGGTGGAATATATGTTCATAGGAGAAATATATGCTCATAGGGGAAATATATGCTCATAGATTAAATATATGTTCATAAAGGAAATATATGTTCATAAATGAAATATATGTTCATAGGGGAAATGTGAAAACAATATGCTTTGACTTCTCGTTCGTTAGACCTGAGTGAATTATATATGTTAAAAGGGGAAATATATGTTCACAGAGAAAATAAATGTTCATAGGAGAAATATATCTTCATTGGGGAAATGTGAAAACAATTGTATGTGTAAGACCATCTGATATTTAGAGGACGGAACGCTTAAATAATTTAAGTTCGTTTAGAAAATACTGTGATTCAATTATTAAAGTGTTTAATAGAACTTCAAAATTATATAACTGACTCAGGATATGTAAAATGTAGAAAATTAAAATAAATTATACAGATTCTATACATTCAGTTTATTATCATTATATACTGATTTTCCTGTAGGTAAAGGGGGTATAATTAGTGACACATATTATATTCGGTAATTAATTTTACCCGTCAAGTGATGAGTATTCTTTTGATTATATATATATATATATATATATATATATATATATATATAATCAAAAGAATACTCATCATATATATATATATATATATACATTTATGTATATATATAAATATTCCAATTTTAGGATAAATATTTATTATTATTGCCTAGACATCGATGATGTATGCTTATGCAATCAGTGTAGGGAATGTTAATTCTTGCCGGTCAGAAGACACGGACCCGGTTTCTAAAGTCACCACTGACTTGTATTCCGGTATTCTAGCCCTCGGTTGCCACTAATTAGCACGTAAATTAAGAGAAATTAAACTCTCCATACGCCAAATTAGCGAACGCACATATAAAACAGTGGAACAGTATTCAACAAAAACAAAGGGTCATGATATCGCATTATGTCACGTTCATTAGCATTATATCCTGATTTTCATATACGAAAGGGGGCTAAAATAAAATAAAATTAATAGTAAACAGCCGAACAGTATTCATAAACAAAAAAGGGTCGGAATATCGCATTATATATTGTTGTGAAGTTGCCCAACAGTAAATAATAAATAAAAGAAGTCAAGTCGAGGGTTGGTTTAACAAGTGTATTAACAAAGTAAGAAAGTGACTAGCACTTGGCTAGACAGTTACAAGACTGTGCATTGTCTTCTCTGTGATTCTCGTGACTCGCACTATTTATAGTGACAACCGGTGCAGTTTCTCCTGTGTAAGAACGGGCGGTGTAACATATATATATATATATATATATATATATATATATATATATATATATATATATATATTTATATATATATTTATATATATATAGAGAGAGAATAAATATTAAACTTAAAGTAAGCTTTTAGTAAATAGAACATATAGTGAAATGGTTTAAGTTCAATATACGAGATAGAGCAATTATAAAGATAGATGAACGAAGAGTGATAAACATGTACGATTTTAATACTGCCAACTTATCTATCTGTATAATAAGATCTCGATCTGTGAAAATCCTTAATAAACATACTTTTATTACAGAATATAGCTTACATTGAACAATCAACGTTTAAAATAAATCTGGACATTCATAGATGTTTATCACTCTTCGTACATCTATCTTTATTTATATATATATATATATATATATATATATATATATATATATATATATATATATATATATGTATATATATATTTTATATATATATATATATGTGTGTGTGTGTAAGAGTTATTAAGTTTAGGAGACAAAAAGGCAGGGTGCTCAAGAACGTTTCTATGAGCATAATAAATTGATTATAAGTATGATATACAGTGAAAATTCGATCAATCATAATAGTACCGGCGGTTTCAAGTGCAAGAATAATGACTACATCTTCTTGTTCTGTCACAGACAAATAAAAGTGTTATGGAATATATAACTTTTTAATGCAAATCATCAATTGCAATGTACTGATAAGGCAAACGACATTTTTAATAAAACACCTCATATAAAACTCACAAAATATTTAAAATGATTATATTAAAAATAGCATTTCGAAATCACAATCTCTTTATTTGATAGTTTTTAAAGCATCTAATGGATTAAGACGAAATGAAAATTAAAAACTCATATTTAAAAAAAAGAACTAACTTGGGAAATTAAATACCATCAATTTGAAATTCAAATTCCAATTTTTGATAACAAGTTTATTATAAGAATTTTGAATTTGAATTTCAACTTTCAATGTGAAATCACTTGAAAATTTTTTTTAAAAAAATTAAAAACTCATATTTAAAAAAAACTTGTGAAATTAAATACCATCAATTTTAAATTCAAATTCCAATTTTTGATAACAAGTTTGTTATGAGAATTTGGAATTTGTATTTCAACTTTCAATGTGAAATCACTTGAAAAAAATTTAAAAAAAATTAAAAACTTATATTTTAAAAAAAATTGTGAAATTAAATACCATCAATTTGAAATTCAAATTCCAATTTTTGATGACAAGTTTGTCATAAGAATTTGGAATTTGAATTTCAACTTTAATGTGAAATCACTTGAAAAAAGTTTTAAAAAAATTAAAAACTCATATTTAAAAAAAACTTGTGAAATTAAATACCATCAATTTGAAATTCAAATTCCAATTTTTGATAACAAGTTTGTCATAAGAATTTGGAATTGTAATTTCAACTTTCAATGTGAAATCACTTGAAAAAAATTTTAAAAAAATTAAAAACCTATATTTAAAAAAAACTTGTGAAATTAAATACCATCAATTTGAAATTCAAATTCCAATTTTTGATAACAAGTTTGTTATGAGAATTTGGAATTTGTATTTCAACTTTCAATGTAGAAATCACTTGAAAAAAATTAAAATAAAATTAAAAACTTATATTTAAAAAAAAACTTGTGAAATTAAATACCATCAATTTGAAATTCAAATTTCAATTCTTGATAACAAGTTTGTTCTAAGAATTTGGAATTTGAATTTCAAAATCACTTGAAACAAATTCAGATTTTACATTTTTCAACCCCATTATCTACATTTTTAGATCATTTGATGCCGATAATTTAAAAAAAAAATGTTAGTGTATACGTTTAATTGAAGTGAAATTGCTATTTGACCGATAGCTGTATCGAATTTTGAAATTCTATCACTGGATAGATCCGAAATATATTTAAATTTGATAATCCATCTCCCACTCTAAATTCTCTATTCTTTTCCATTCTCTCCATCTGCGTTTATCAATCCTCTTCTCTTATTCTCAATATCTATCATTTTTCTCTTGCTATCTCACTATTTATGTATATCAGTGTGTAATATCCTCCCATCCACCCTATTCTCTCCCCCTTCTCTCCCACTCTTTCATCTATCTTAGCTTGTCAATCATTAACCCTTTCCCGATCTCCTATCACTTTAGCCGCCTATATTTATCTATTTGAGTTCATCAATCTGTGTCCCTTCTTCTCTTTTCTTCCACCGCCTTTCCCTCCTCTCTCTTCTTCTACCACACACACTCTCACACACTCTCTCTCTCTCTCTATCTCTCTTTATCTCTTGTTCGCTCTCTCTCTATCTATTTAGGTATTTCAATCATCCCATGTCCTTCACATTTCATCAAGAAATCGATTTCAGTGTGTTCATCTCTTTCCCTCGTCCTCATTTTCCTTTTATTGATCGATTTCAGTTTGCCTCCCCTCCCTTATATTTTTTATTTCTCTATATATCTACATAAATTGTCAATTTTTTTTTCGTTTATCTTTCACTCTTTTCTTTTTATACTTCTTTCTTCTTTCGTTATACATATATGAAATGTTCTATTTATTAATGTATTACTATCCCCCTAGTTATGTATCTATATTTAATAAAAGCAACCGTATATACATCGGTAGACAGATAGTTTAATAGAGGTTAACTGATCGATCCGACTTAAATCTGCTTTTGTTATTTTTCCGTCAGAAGTGCGCTGTTTTATTAACAGAGAAATGACCAGACGTTTCCGTTTTGTGCTCTTCGTGTTAACGTCTTGAATAATTCAGACGATGATTTGGCAATAGCTGTGCCATTTTCTTATTGTCGACAGGAAATCGAATTTTAAAAAGGTAGACAGAGGGCTATGTGTTGTAGCCTGGTTTTGGGAATATCCGGATCTATCAGTCGGTAGGATGAAGATTTGCCGCCATAGATAATTTCCATGTTCCGGTAAACGGGAATTATTTAATAGGGCATCAAGGCCAGAGCCAGCACGCTAGACGTGAAACATAGAATACCAACACTATGATGTACTATGAACTTATTCAGGAGAAAAGGCGTTTCTATAAAATGAATTATTTAGTAAAATAAAGGTATAAAACATATAAATTCAGTCGTCTAAAATTAGGTGAGATTAATTCGATTTTTTTCACAAATATGTAAGTTAAAAGGATAATATTAAACACTGTATGGACCAGCTATTTAATAGTTGCGAATTACACGTATAAGCTGTAGTATATTATTAGGATACATTCGCAGTAGTTACATTATGGGTTGAAATTAAAAACGATTTGGCGAATGTGTTGTTATAATATGTTGAGATTGGATAACCTGACTTCTACATTCACGAAATAGATAGACTCGTTGGATTATAAATACGACTACAGTGAGCAGTCGTGAGATTTGAGTTAAGACACATGCAGTCTTAACATTCTCTCTTATGTATTCCCTAGTCGGTCTGCCTATTACATATTCTGTATTCTGTTAACATATCTTGTATGTACAACATATATATATATATATATATATATATATATATATATATATATATATATATATATCCGGAAATAAACCTATTATTTTAAAGAATTTCCACTCGAGTTATTTATCATTATATATTCAACAAAATATATCACAATGATTGCTTACATTTTCGATTTTTCTAAATGTCATTGCATTTCGGTTCTATATCTGAACCCTTAAATATATTGTCAAGTAAACAAAACTGCTTATTCACGAGCATTTTTGAAAATTATCTGTTCTATTTGTCTTATTACATTTTTTGGATTAGTTTTATAATTACGATGTTTGAATTTACCTACTTTAAAATTTTAAATTCATTGATTTCTTTTTACTTGTTATTAATTTTCAGAGTGGTGCCCTTTTTATATAGTTATTCCAAAATAAAGTTTACTCTAGGTCTACAGTTAGTTTCTATTTTGCTTCTATAATTTTGGAGTCATGGAGGATCGTTCAAATGTGTAATTTTTTATTTTCTCGTTCAAACATAATCTGCACGTGTCGTCTAAATATCTTACATGCTCATAGTAATATTTTAAACTCGATGTGTTAGAACAACACTTTCTTAAATTTAAAATGTTTGTAAATTTGTTTCGGTTCTATTTCAAACCTCTGAAAAGACAATTATACAAAACTGCTTATTTTAAAAACTTTGTGTATGTTATATATAGTTGAGGTGTAAACGCATTACGTTAGGTTTGTGTCACGTACAGAGATGCTGCACTGCCGCCCGAAATTGAGTTCCCCGTTTCATAAAGAACATTTCCCAACGGAGGATAGAGGGAGCCCCGGTCGACAAGTTGAGTTTCATGGGAGGCGATTAAACCAAACCAGTTTCTTCACGAAAATTCATAAAGACCAGAGATTTGGCGAAACAGATGAATTGCGATCAGAAAACTGTGGTGCCGAAGTTCCAAATTCTTCGTGTGTTTCTATTACATGCGTTGAATGACAAAGATTATGAACAGCGCGCAATTATTTCAACCGGTTTCCACGATCGAAATCGTTCAGAATACGTTCATTAACAACGTTTCTTTAATAGCAATGTCACTGGCGATTGGAAATTATATATTTACGTAAATCGAAGCAGAGTAAAAAATAGCTCAGCTCCAATAAAAAAGCGATATCCGCCATGAGATTTTCACGATCATTGATCTTTTCCCAATGCCTTAGGTGCTGTAAATTTCGATAAAGATGTGGAATTAAGATCGTTAGTTCAGCGAGTTCTTGTTTTTTATGATATGGGTTCTGGAATAAGTTTGGTTTTAAACATTTGAAAAATGATTTTTTACCTTGGATTTTATTTGAAATTACTTAAACAAACTGTCGTTATATATATATATATATATATATATATATATATATATATATATATATATATATATACAATAATATTTATAAATAAATATTTATTAATTATTTTAATTACCTACAGACATCGATGTTTCATGCTAACGCAATCTTCAGTGTAGGAACTAATTCTCAACAGTCGGTGGGCACGAACTCTGATCACAAATCGCCACTGATTCGTAGTCGGGGATTTTATCCATCGGCCATAGCCAATTAGTTCGCAAATATAGAGGAATTTAAATGTAAATAGCGAACGGCGGTTAGATACCAAGCAGTAAAGAGTGATCTTACGAACGGCGTTCGGATGGTGCATATTACTGCTTGTTATTAAAGTTACTCGAAAGTGCCCAGCCTTTGTGGGAGGGGGCTGATAAACAATAATATTTATAAATAAATATTTATTAATTATTTTAATTACCTACATATATATATATATATATATATATATATATAAATATATATATATATATATATATATTTATAGTAAGTTATGAAAATATATTTATGACAATTAAGCTACACATAGTTTCATCCCCGGGTGGATCTTCAGGCTAAAATGCATGGAGTTATTTTTGCCGGGTGTTTTTATATACACGGCAAGCTAGTTAACCAATCAGAGTCTTTGTTGTTCTCTCAGCCAATCGTTGGGCCTCCCACGAACACAGGTATTGTTAGTGTTACTTCCTATATCCTGTTCTATTGTTCTGTCTTCTATAGGTTGGTATACATCCTGGGAGAGTCTATGTAGCTTAATTGCCATAAATATATTTTCATAACTTACTACCTACCTCTACTTACGTATCGAGCAATGTTGAAGTAAATACTGAAAATTTATACATACAAAAGTATATCTTCTTATAACATTTAATGTGGATACATGAAACACTAATATATATATATATATATATATATATATATATATATATATATATATATATATATATATAAGAAATGAGGGGTGAGAGTAATCTGACGTAATAACACTTAAAAAAGGAAAAACCAAGATACATTTGTTATATATTAATCAACGTTTCGTCTTTATTGTAAGACTTCATCCAGCGCTCACAGTAGCCAGGATTATTACATTTCCTTATCCCCTCATTATGTATACCCACAGTTTTGATGTACTTGCATGACATTTTTCTTCAAATTATCATCCTTAGGAAGTCTTACAATAAAGACGAAACGTTGATGAATAAATAAAAAATATATCTTGTTTCCTCCTTGTCATGTCCCATATATATATATATATATATATATATATATATATATATATATATATATATATATATAATTTTATTATAAAAGGGTTTTTTTATTTTTAATCATGCGAGGTGATGGTAATATGTATTGCGCTAAGAACGTTTATGTTAGATGACTTCAAAATGAGATCAGCTAAGTAGTCACGGAAGAGATTTAAACAGTAATAATAATAATAATAATAAGAAGAAGAAGAAGAAGAAGAAGAAGAAGAAGAAGAAGATAAAGAAGAAGAATACTAATAATAACAAAATATATAATTATAATATTTTATTTTCTTTTAGTTATATTTTTTCCTTGAGAGGGACCTTAAATACCCTACTAGAATACGGGCGCTATTCCCCCGCTGTGGTCGGCCCGCAGACCTGTCAGCTCATCCACTAGGAGAAGCCACATTTAATAAAAAAAAAACATGCCACTGACCACTCGCGTCTTTGCGGCAAACAGGTTGAATGTAGAGGTTAGACAGCTTGTCTGGCTGCTGTTTCCGACTTTCAGTACAGGAGACCTAACTGTTAGGTAGCGCTAAGAACGGCTGCTCCATCGACAGGTGTATAGTATCGTGGGTAAAGGTATATGTCAGGTCGCGCATTGGAAAAAGAAAAGCAGTTATCACCGGTGGGGTTTTCCGCGGCCATAACCCCTATGAACCAATTCACGACTAATGGACTGGTTGTGTAAGCTAATTCGTATCAAACAAACAAGCACTTTGCCCTCCTCAATCTAAGCAAACATGTCATTACAAAGTAAAAAAACAAAACAAACACCCACTTAAAAAACATATTCGTATTTGCCCTTGTGACTAGCATGCATAAATATGCGGGGATTAGAACCAACATCGACGACGTAGAAACCTTTCTCCTGACAAACCCATCGGATATCCAAGAAATACGTTAAAAAAACTTTCAATCTTCAATCTCATCTCACCACTTTGACGTGACTGATTACCTTCAACTCTACTGTAAATAGTCTGCAAAACATATGCACGGGCTAGAAATTTATTTTCGGACCCCTCCCCCCTCTTGACTAGAGCACATAACCTATAATCAGATGACAAAGTCTACGTGTGCTTTCGATTAACCTTGCAACACAGTGTTAGTTACTTTAATTTCTTATCAGCGTTCTCCTTCGACATGAAACTATACTCTCCTTTATGCAGTCTCTGAAAGCATAGATAAAACACTCTTACTCGACTTGAATGTCCAAATTAAATAATGGTGTTTGCATGGTAACTGATGAGGCTGAACTACTTGCCCAGTGTTTCGCCGTTAACTCCATTTTGGACTCAGCGAACCAACCTCTCCTTAGATTCCTATTACGGAACGAAGCCACGCATGAAAACCTGGTCATCACCACATCTCAGGTCAGGAACATCATAAATACCCTTGACACATGCAAACTGCGTAGGCCTGATCTTATATCAGTAATAGTAATGAAGAAATGTTCTCCTGAACTGGCCCCTCCTCTCTAAAAACTACAACAAATGCGTCGCTAAATCTTGCTTCCCTGGTAGCTGGAAAATTGTTTCTATGGCACCAGTCCTCAAGAATTATGGAGATAAAATTGTCACTCAGAATTATCGTCCCATCAGTTTACTTTTGCTTTTCGCTAAAAGCTTTGAATACTTAATCAATCTAGCGACAGTCCGTCACCTCGTTAATGCTAAACTTCCATCCGACTGTCAGCATAGATTGAGGCAAGCACGATCCACCGCAGACATCCTAACGGTACTTCCTGAACGCATATATCATACACTTGACAAAGAAAGTGAAGCTAGGGCGGTAGTGCTTGATATATACAATGCCTTTTACAAGGTCTGACATAAATGTATTCTCATTAAAATCCACTCATATGGTATTACGGGACGAATATTTAATATAATTACATTTTCCAGACCAAAAGAAAGATCCAGATTGTATTCGATGGCCGTTCATCAAAGCAACATGACATAAATGCTGGTATGTCCCAGGGATTCATCTTTTGACGTCTACTATTCTTGATTTTTATAAACGACCTCTCTGATGACATTGAGTCTGTGATGGGTATATTTGCTGACCAGACCACGTTCTACTCTCGTCATGTGGGCAAAACGGACGCACACATATCTGAGGCAATGGCTGAATAATTAGAAAGTGACCTCCAGTCTGTAATAGAATGGTGCCATAAATTGATGATAACATTTAATGCCGCTAACACAAAGCTCCTTCCCTTCAATAACTACAAGAAACCTTTACAACCAACGATTGTCATGGCACATGACACCCTACTTGGGAGCCCAATGTCCGAACTCATCGGTCTAACATTTACAGGAAACATGAATTGGAACAAATACATTGAATACATTGTTAAAGCTACTGCAAAGACAGTGGGCACCCGCTACCGAGGTATACTATTTATCACACTAGACATTGTCCTATATCTCGACCAAGTCACCATCTGCCCATACATGAAGTGTTGTTTTCACATTTGAGCTAGTGCATCCTCCACTAGTCTCTCCCTCTTAGACAAAATATAAAAAGTGTCGCCCATTGAATAAGTTCCTCACTATTGACCAAGCTCAAGCCCCTGTCTGCAAACACTTGAATCACTTCACTTTTTACATCAGCTGTGAAAAATTATTTTTCAACACTTATTAATGCCGGCTTGATCAGTCGCTCCTGTTACACATAAGACCGTAGATATGTTTTATTAAATTCATTTTTGAAAATGACCGTTCACAACTTGCCATTGAATATACGATTGTAAGCGGTAATCTACATGAAACGCACACCGTCGGAAATACACCCATCTCATACTACACTAAACACTCCAGAGTATATTTAGGATTTAGAGGAACCATATTTCCTCAGGCTAGAAGCAGCATCACAACTTCACAACTTCTACCATTACTCTGTTCATATTTTCTTGGGCCGTCAGCTCACTATCCCTTGCTGACTCTCAAAGCATTATTATTCTTCTCCTTGTTCGGGCAACTTTCCAAATTTTCACAGTATTCATTAAATAAATGCATTGCTTTGTGGAAAATTTCGTCATTCTTTAAATTTAAGATTTGAATAAATCCTTTCAGATAACAATTCTATAAACGATTAGATACATTTTCCACTGATGATAAAACTGGTAACAAGAGAGTTAATACAGTTATAAATTGGAACTGTTGAACACAGTTCAGTAGCGATCCTGCATACGATTTGGTTTCCCTTGATAAGTATCCTTCCAGTAGGTGCTGAAGGTTTGCACTAACGTTGCCACGCTCATTGTTGAGTACTTGCACAGCTTCATGACTGGAACTCCATCTTGTAGCACAGTATATGTTCACAGTTTAAGTAGCAAATGATTTTAACCCTCCCCCCAACGAAAAGTAGATGAGGAAAAAAAGTAAAGAGTTTTTCTAGATTGCCAATAAATGTAACAACAGGTTGCACTTCACTTGTATTGGCACAGGAGGCATTTAGCCGTTGGTTTCCACAGTTCACAAACACAACCTTGAGGTTAAGTTATTTATTTTTTCTTTTACCTCCCCTCGTACTCCAGCCATGACTGCTGCGTTATCATATGATTTGACACGACAGTCGTTTATAGAAATGTTGTCTTCTACTAATTTTTCCAAAATGTCATTTACCAGACTGACTGCATTCCTCTTGTCACCTTGTAAAAATATAAGAAATGTCTCCTTTATTTCTACTTTTCGGGTTTCATTAATATTAACGTAACGCAGCATTTCAGAAAACTGATCTTCATACGCAATATCTGGAATTTAATCCGTTTTTTTTTTGTTTTAATGAGTAAATACTAAAAGCTTTACTCATTAAAACAAAAAAAAACTGCTATTAAGAAGATTAATTTAAACACTAGTACTAATATACTTTAATGCTTATAATACCTAATAAAAATAGTTTCATATTAAAAGTGTCCCGCAATTATTAATTATACATCTCACTCCAGGTCTTTACCTGTTTGTCATTATTCCACTGACGATGGACCCAGGCGGGTCAGAAAGTACTCTGGACCAACATGTACATTACGGCAGTTTCATCAGCCACTTTTCTTCCGAGATTAAGATTTTAATCCGGAAAATTGAAAGGATCAATACTAAAATAACCAGACAAATTGTCGGTTATTTTTAATAATAATAATAATAATAATATATATATATATATATATATATATATATATATATATATATATATATATATGTGTGTGTGTGTACACATTATGTATATCTCTCTTTGCATATATATATATATAATATAATGAAATATAGTTTTAGCAATTTATATATTGATAAAGGAATGTGTTTATATTTGTGAGAGAAACATTGTAGATTACATTTTTTAACATACGGACATAAGACAAAAGAAGACGAGGCGCGAATGCTCTACTCATAATTTGATATCTTGTACAAAACGGTTTAAGATAAGGAGGTTTATGATAAACCTCCTTATCTTTCTCTCTCTCTCTCCCCCCCCTCTCTCTCTCTCTCTCTCTCTCTCTCTCTCTATATATATATATATATATATATATATATATATATATATCAGAGTGTATGTTAGGCTATCAAGTAATGCATCATACTCCTAAGTTGGCTGAACTACAAAAAACCCGCTGACGTTAAATGATGGCTTCAGCTCTTAGTCTCCCAAACAAACAATCTATAAAGTGCAGTAAAAAGATTTACCAAAAGTTACGAGATAAGTGCTCTGACTTATATCGAAAATCCTCTCAATTGTTTCTCTGAATAATTGTATTACACTTCCCACTACTACTACTACAACTACTGCTGCTACTACTACCAAAACAATAGCAATAAGATACTGATATAACAATATAAGAAATATCAGTGTGTCTGTAGTTGTAACAATATGTGATGTCTAAAAATCCATTTGCAAACAATATATAATCTCTCGCCATTAAACAATGCAGCCTTTCAAAGCTCGGTTTCATGGTATTGACTTGTTCGCTTTAGTTGCTCTAGAGTGGATTTATGTTATTTTTTCGGATGTATGCTATTTGCGACATCTCTTAAACGAATCGGTCGTTTTTTGGCAATTATAATGTAAATATGCAAATGAATATATTTAAATGACAAATTTTACGAAACTATTGTTATAATTAATTAATATTTTACAATAACAGAACAATTTAATATTTTCCGGTTGTCGATAGAAGTCAAAGTTTGTGTTTATATATATATATATATATATATATATATATATAAATATATGAAAAATGTATAACTAAAAGGTAAACTTTTAGAGAGTTGAACCTATTGTGAGGTAATTCGTTTACGTACCATATATATATATATATATATATATATATATATATATATATATATATATATATATATATATATATATATATATATATATTATTAAGCTATGAAATATATTTATGGCAATTAACCTACACAGAGGCTCCGCGTTTCATTTCCGGGTGGAATCATCAGGCTAAAATGTTTGCCTGAAAATTACACCGGGGATGAAACGCGGGCGTCTCTGTGTAGCGTAATCGCAGTAAATACATTTTCATAGCTTACTACCTAGCTTTACTTACGTATCGAGTACTGTTGAAGTAAATACTGAAAATTGATACATAAGTTATATATCCTTATAAAATCTTATGTGAATACATGAAATAGTAATATATATAAATATATATATATATTTATATATATATAAATATATATACATATATATATATAAATATATACTAAATTTTAATTTTATCGACAATCGTAACATACGTGTATATGTAAATACATTCATATATATAAATATACATAGATATGATATACACACTATTAATAGTAAGTTATCATATTTTTTAAAGATTATTTTATCACTACATTTGAAGCTGTTTAATTCCTTTTTCATATAACTCTCTCTATATATATATATATATATACACACATGCATATATATAATATATAATATATATATATATATATATATATATATATATATATATATATATATATATATATATATATATATAATTATTCAATTAAACTAGCGTCTTTAAGATTTCAGTGGATTTTGATAATGTTATATCTGTGGCACAACGCGTGAACTAAGCTCCCCAATGCGTTTTTGCAATTCTTATGACAGTGTTGGCGACGAGTGGCTCACAAACTGTAGATTTTATTCAGACACTTTTTTTTTCTGATTCGCATAGATGATTACTACCTAGGGATACAATGAATTTTGCACGAATGCTCAGACTGTTTGCTACACTTCCTTGGAGTTTCTTATGCATGACATAAATATTTGTTTAATTCCCGATGAATTGAATTTCTTATTTCGCCTACTTTCCTCTGTAAATATTACCTGTTAAATCTTATCAGACTTTTTACATAACAGTAAAAGTTACCTATGGAAAAGATTTAAGACTTCTTACTAGAATATTTTTAACTACATAAACTTTTTCAAATTAAAAATTGAAATTAAAATAAATGCGTTCGCTTGATGATTATAATACATTAGTTTTGGAATATGGAATATAAATAAATAGTAATAGTTTAAACCCCTTTAAACATCTAATAGTCATAAAACTAGAGCACTTGAAATTGAAAAGTTTGCTGTCATCTGAGTCCAGTAACTTCGGTCTAGCTTTAAACATTGTAGGCAGCAATGGCACTCTCCCTGCCTACCGTGCTCCTGAGCGTGTGTCTCGTTATTATGGCCTGAATCTACGAACGGCGTCCGGGCCCATGTGACTGCTTCCAACTGCACTCCTACACTAATGAGGATAAGACAGTCCAGAACGACGTCATATGTAAGTGAAAACACATTAATATTAAATAAGTATTCATGTATATATATATATATATATATATATATATATATATATGAATAATGTAGACGCATGCGTATTACTATTCTTAAATATAAAACTGGAAAAGTACAAAATAGTTGAATTAACAAGTGGAATGTCAAAGTTTTAGTTTAATGATTTTTTTATGAAAATAAAAAAAGATACATGTGCTTTGCATGTAACATAGAAAAATCAAAATTTCCGGACCTGTGTAGTATGGATACATTGTTAATTAAAGACAGAATAGATGGCTGAGAAGAGTCAGCCACATAATTTACTCCACTCGAGGCAATGTGGTAAAGAGCAATCACTCATGTGTCTTTCATATTTGAATGATGCTTAAAGCACATAACACTTCATTTAATAAATAACCTAATTAATTATATTCATTTATCTCTTTACATTGCTAATTGTATTCTTTATTTAATTAGTAAAATCTCAATTCCAGCGTTATAGTGTATTCCAGTTGTTCTGTACGTTTCCACGTTTTATTTTTAAGAATATAAATACACATGCGTCAGTTTATGCCATTTTTAAAAAATCATTCTAGTTGCGTATGTACAATGTATTTTTTATTATAATTTTTTAAAATTAACAAAAAACAATAGCACAAAGCATTGGTGCCCATGTTCACCTTGAGTAACCTTTACTTTGAGTTGGTGGGAATATTAGTAAAATTACTACTAAGTTAAACCAATAATCATCATGATATCATAATGAAATTATCTAATTTATTAATGAACTAGCCCTGGATGTATTACTTCTTACCTGCTGAAAAAAATTAATTAATTTAAACTTTCCGTCGTAATCTGCATAAAAACAATGATTAAAAAATTCAAATCTACTCTATTATCATGATTTAGACAAAAGGAGTACATTTAGTATACTTATTTTAAACATTTCACTTTTTTAGACGGTTTTACTATAGTATTCAGTACTGCCCAGAAGGACAGATTCCCAACAAAGTATGTTGTAATAAATTAGAATTCTACTTAAAATATTAAAGTAGAAAATAATAAAGTGACGTGTATATTTTGAAACAAAACAAAATTGTTAATAAAATATATAAAATGAAACATTAGCTTTTTCTAGGCAGCTCTACTATATTATTTAGTACTGCCAATAAAGACAAATCACAAATGAATAAACCTCAATAATTAAAAAAATAAAGATTTTATATGAAGTTATAAATTGTTTAATGGAGCTTGCAATTAAAAATAACTTAACTTTTTGAGTTCATAAAAAGTGAAATAACATTATCAGAATATAGTCAATTAAAAGATATTATGTTTATGTGCATCCCTACTGCATGATTCAGTACTGCCCAGTACTGCCCATCACAATTGGTCATACTGTAGTAATACATTTAGAGATTAAGTTACGAAATTATATTATTCGCAAATAATAAATAGAAAATCAATAACACTATATTTACTTATTAAATTTATAAAAATATATTTTTAGAATTTTATAAAAATATACATCGGTCTTTTCTGGGCAACCCTACTACATGATTAAGTACTGACAACGTGAGACAAAGTCACAAATAACAATATTCTATTCATTAATTTAGAGTTTTACTTAAACAAGTGAGGTTATTTAAAATAAATTACCAAGCAAAGTATATAATGGGGTTGCTTCGGACTTATACCCCAACTTTAAACCCTCTAAAGTCGCAACAAATGTTCTCATTATTATTTAATTGTTCCTTTTTTTTAATCTTTCGTTATTCTTTCACATAAACCTGATTCTTTTTATTTTCAATTATTAAAGATTCGATTACTCATAAGTTAAGAATTATCGAAATAATAATGTTTCGTCTATTTGAACAGCATATGGTTTAAATAATAAAATACATTTTTACTTATTAGTTATATTTAGAAATGTCAGTTTTCTCTTTTCAAAATACTAATTCTATATTCAAATTATATGATTTTTAAAAATGTAAACATTTTTAGAATGTTAATTTTAAGATTGAAGTAAAATGAGATGAAATTATGTTGAATTAAAACATTTATAAGTTCAGAAAAACTGATTTTCAAAATAATGGTCGAGTCTAGTCAACGAATACATTACGATAACACCAGCCTTTTTCAGGGACGCGAACACTTTTCGTAAACACTGGCGTTCAGATTACTCCACCCAAATCGTCGACGCCACTTAAACCACCACAATTTTTCAACGCATGCAGGCCTTGTAAACTAAGAATGTGCACGTTTTAAAATCTCCTCCATCACAGACGCTCAGTTGAAATGTTTGATTTTTGTGTGTGGTTTGAAATCGGCGGAGGAGGCAGATATTCGCACACGGATTTTGTGAAAAATAGAACAACATCCAGACATAAGATTGCAACAAGTCTGGTGTGCGTTTGGTCAATCATAGCCAGATTTAACTCATAATTCAAGTTGCAGTGAGTGCGAGTGCTATATTTAGACAAAGCACATTTTGACAAATCAATATTAGATGATGCAATAAGAAGAAATGCCTAAACGTAATTCGTACGCTACAATCTAATATATATTTCAACGTTAGCATATCTACTTTTTTCTAGTGCTTTAAAGTTACCAGCCATTGAAAGAAAGTTTACAGAAAATGTCAAGTAGGTGTAAGCTGTACGTATGCCATAACAGTATAATTGGCATGTTGTAATTACGACAACACAACACAACACACTCGAGACAGCGATCATATTATTTTCTTCTTTCTCTCCCCTTTCATATCTCTCATTCTCTATCTTTCTCGTTCTAACTCTCTGTGCATCTTTATATAATCATATGTATTGCTCTGTGGAAAAATATGAGCACTTCAGTTAATAATAATAAAACAGGGCTATGCTGTCAGAATAAAAGGACAAATGAAGTGAAATGTCTTCTAGAAAAGCCTAGAATCCAAATCAAACTCTCAGAATCGGGCCAAATATTTCCCTAGACAATATAGACAATATAGACAATATAGACAATATAGACTCGTATGACGAATAACTGCTACTGCTACTAATACTACTACTACTGCTACTACATCGACTACTATTACTACTACTACTGCTGCTGCTTTGTGTATTCATAACTTTGTTAATCAGGCTTCTCTAAATTTCATAGTGGAATAGTTTCCATTGCAAACATTTTAGTCAAGATGGAGTTAACATTTGAGAAACATTACTGGTCGCAACTGAGGTCAGCGTTAATCCATTTTGGTTTCAGCTAGGGAAGAATTCGCATTTAATTGGGCAAGCGCTGCCAATGTGTGACTTTAATGGTAAAGCAAAT
The DNA here is from genome assembly GCA_963556195.1 of Sepiola atlantica. Lineage (NCBI taxonomy): Eukaryota > Metazoa > Mollusca > Cephalopoda > Sepiida > Sepiolidae > Sepiola > Sepiola atlantica. The sequence goes on from OY744520.1 coordinate 3,579,595, forward strand.
TAGTAGTGACATGCACGAAATGGAGAAAGTAGAATGATAAACGCATATAAAAACGGTCACGACTCAGGGAATAAACTCTCATACAGAACAAAGCAAATAAAGGAATCGGTGAAATGAAGGCGACGAACATAAGAAAGGAGAGTACGAATGGATATATAAATATATATATATATATGCCCAATCATTCTGTCCGTTTAGCGATGAAAATGATATTCCTAACTTACGCGGGACAGACCGACGGAAATAATATGTAACACTTAAGCGTGACAGAGCAACACACTATCATTTCGAATATAAATATAACAAACTAACGGACATGTTATTTTAAGATGAAGCGTGACAGCCAGACGAAAAATGTTTCAAACCTTTGCATAGGAGGACAAGTGACGGACATAACCTTTTATTGAGCTGTTCGGATATATCAAAACTTAGAAGCGTACATTTATTCTGCACGGTTTACGATGCCAATACCATTCCAAATGGAGCATCGTATACGTGTGGACAACGTATCTCATATAGAAAGTCAGTCGTGTCGCAGAAAACACTTAATTACACCACTGAAATATACGGATACGTAACTTGTGCGATGCCTGAGAGAGACACACACACACACATATATATATATATATATATATATATATATATATATATATATATATATATATATAATTATTTCCACAATCAGACAACGCCGCAACCCACAACCTATAAAATAAGCAAACCGGAAGTCATAGACTCGAGTTTCGCCCTCCTTTGGGCTCATCAGAAGAACACATCGAAACCCGAGTCACTTGCATGCCAAGCGAGTACTCTGCCACTGAGCTACCTCGCCACATACAAGAAAGAATAAGATTAACACAGATTAAGCAAACTGCGGTGAAGGTCGACTGTGGAATATACCTACTCTTTTCAACAAGGGGTGTAGTCCTCCAACTACTTAGAACCTAGGCCGATGTCTCACAAGTAGGATTTTATACTCGCTAGGACGATGTCATCAGACAAGCTAACCAAGCGAGTAAATTAAAAATTAAATAAATCTAATATATATATATATATATATATATATATATATATATATATATATATATATATATATATATATATATATATATATATATACATATATATATATATATATATATATATATATATATATATATATATATATATATATATATATATATATATATATGGGAGAGAGAGAAATAGATATATAGAGATAGAGCGGAAGAAAAATATTTTATAAATAAAAATCACTCATGAATTAAAAAAAAAAGTTTAATGTCGACATATAAAACGTGAAAAAATTATATCATTCTCCAAAATATATATTTGTACACTGTTCTAGAACATATAAACATGTAAATCCCCATTTATTTGATTATTTTACACTTATATTTTCAGTTGTGTAATTCAGTTAAAGAACAAACCAAACATGCGACATTTATAATGTGCGAGAAATATATTCCAGAAGCGATGATATTAAATGAATAATTGCTGCAGTACAAGTGTATGGAAAGAAAAAAATTGAATCATTGAAAAATAACAACACGGTTAGAAAACCATAAAATGCTGATTTTTATTCTGATCTAAAAAAAATGTTCAGCGATATACACCCTCTCTATGAAACATACATTATTTCATGCCAATTAAAGTTACTTTTTTTTTGGGGGGTGGGGGTCAGTGGATACGTGTGATGTTAAAACAGTATCGGGATAAACAGTCTCAGCCAAGAACGGTCGTGCCCGTCAACGCAGATTGAAGTAAACATGTAGGTATATTCTTTTTTATAAATATTGTTGATATATAGAAATTTTAATTATTTAAAAAATAAAAACGTCTGACATGTTAAAATAAAATTATTGACTAAAAATAAATCATTTCAATAATTAAAATTTCTAAATTTTTATATATTCTATATATTAGAAATGTGTATTATTGAAAAGTTATAAAATCTAATTGTTTTCTTATTTTTACATTTCTATAATCAATATGTATTGCTGTTTTCAAAATAAAACATTAATAATCTGCTTTCTTAACTGTTTTATTAATTTTCAATAATTGGAATTTCTATATATCAACAATGCTTATAGAGAAGAACATTTGCCACCCCATATATGTATATACAAATATATATAATCATTTGTATTTATACTGACATGTACCTAAGCCGCGACACTGGCATGTCGATAGTATCGATCAACAGCTGTTAGAAACTGAGATCTCATTAGAGGGATAGAAAATCTTAGCCTTCGGTCAGATCATATTTGGAAACAGTGAAGTGGAAAAAGAAGAGAAAAATAACGAAATTAAAAATTCAAGATTGGAAAATTGTCGCGGATTATATACGTGCCTGTATAAATTAAAAATAGTTATACATACACGCTGTATAGTATATTGAACACTCTTTATGAGAAGTGTTGACATTCTTTGGGTTTTAATCTTGTGGATGTCTACTTTACCTGGAGTACTATATATATATATATATATATATATATATATATATATATATATATATATATATATATATATATATATATATATGTATATATATATATACACATATATGTATGTACATATATATATATACATATATGTATGTATATATATGTATATATATACACATATATGTATGTATATATATATATACATATATGTATGTATATATATGTATATATATACACATATATGTATGTATATATATATGTATATATATATGTATATATATATATATATGTATATATATATATATATATACATATATTGAGAGAGATAGCTAGTCATCTAAAGAAAAAAAACTATTTCGATGTATCAGTGCTCTTCAATCCATCTAGACTAGAAGTCAGCCAAAGCCGTGACTGAACCTACGACCATGTAGTTGCAATTCGGCGATTGTAACAACTTTTCTACGGAGCCGGCGTTGTTCCTCAGGGCTTTCCCTGGAAAAGTGGGAACATAGTACGCAAAACTATAAAATGGTTGTGATTGGATAAGTAATGTTCTGCTCTTAACGATGTTAAACACAGAAGTAAAGATTTGGGCTAAGAGTTTAGCCAATCGTCTGTAGGTATTTTCGGCCTGCTCTGATTAGTCGGTGGGACTATTCAGGACAATTTGAACTCGATACGCTTGGTCATTCAGAAAGTCGACTCAGAAGTCGCGCTGATAAATTTTGATCAGTCTAAGGGGTCTGATTGGGTGGGCCATCGTAACGTTGCGGCATTCTTTTCTTCGGACAGATTTACCCCGCATTCATCGATATTAGATTCGCCTATTATAGGCAAACGCCTATTCGCTGGAAGAGATGAAAAGCTTTAGCTCGAATCCCTTCATTTTGTGAAGATTTATACTTCATTGAAGTCTTGTCTAACTGATAATCTATGCGCTTGTGTTCGAGCCCTTTATAAGCTAATAGTGAATGCGGTCCCACTTTCACCACGTGTAATAACTCTGACTATGGCGATGACGTTAGGGTGCTTGTAACGAGCAGTGCCGAGATTAGAGTGGTCCATAAAGGAATCATAATGTGTTAAAACGATAACAGTGGCCAACATTATCTCTGACCAGTCTGTGTGCTAGCGCAGTGTCTGGAAGAATATATCTCTACAAGGTTGCTTTAGTTTGACTGACAGACTTAGCAAACTTAGTTGGCGTCTGGGTTGGTCGTGTTCTTCAGCTGGAGAATACTTGCTCACACGTATTGAAAGCGATTGTAAGTTCCTAAAGATAGAAACTAAGAAACATCTTCCTGGCTTTGAAAATAGTGCACTCGGAATTAGAGGTAAGCAGCCTAGTTGTCCTGATAAGTATGCTCCTTTTACCACGAGTGTTGACGAGTCGTGAGGTTATTATTACGGTGGCAGAAACCCTCTCTAACACCCTGCTGTTGTCCCGTAATGTATTATCTCAGATTATGGTGAGGGGGCCCTTTCTAGATGATAAAATTGAGAGACTCAAGCAAGAGCTACGCTTAATCTGATATTGTGCACCTGTGTTAGGATGTTGTATAACAACGCGGATGTTGATATGAAATGCTCCCTGGGTTTGCAGAAAATTCATTCGGCAGCGAATTCGCCTATTTGTCTCCGATACGGCGATTAAACCCTCTTTAATGTCGTATGGGTTAGTTTTCTCAAGTCTTAATGGTTCATATGTAAAACATGTAGGATGTTGAACTGAAACCAATGTCGCGATTGAGTTCCTACAAATTATAAGAAATACAGTTTGCGTTTCTTAGATTACTAGCAATTTTGCGTCAAACCGTAACAAAGTACTCTACAAAAATGAGACCTCACCTGCTCCAGCCTTATTCGTATTTACCAATACTTATAGTATTCTATCATTAATAGTCATAGAACACTTAACAGATCGAGTAGAAATATTGTAGAGTTAGAAATACAGGTTTTCTAGTGATTCCATTTGCTTTGGGAAACGCTTATGTACGGGCCCCACTTGTTAATGAATAAGGAATTGTAAGTCTTAACACACACCAGGTGCTATTTTTGCCTGTTATGTGATCAAGTTTTGTAATACTATATATATATATATATATATATATATATATATATATATATATATATATATATATATATATATATATATATATATATATATGTGTGTGTGTGTGTGTGTGTATATATATACTAGAATTAAATATGCGGACACGTGTGTATAAATATTCTCAAATATAACACTGGAGAAGTACAGAACAAGTGGAATTAACTCTTAAAATATTGAAGCTGAAATTTAGATTTGAAGAATTAAATGTACGCTTAATCACAATTAATCACAAAGTTGCTAAAATGGCAGACACATTCAATGGTTTTCCAAGGTCTTTCTTGGATATTGCTATTCTTATGAAAACAAGAATGACATAAAACACCCAAATATGTTTTCTTTAATTTTACAGTAGATATCGTTAAAATAGTCACTTTAAGTAAACAGAAAAAGTGATGACATAGGCATATTAACAATTTAGGCTAATTAATGTGTGCCTTGATTTAGTGAGTTAATCACTAAACTTTTATCATTTGATCACTTCATAACTAACATTTAAAAAAAATGAAATAAAGTTGGACATGTTTTTGGAAAATTTTGAAATTTAAAACAAATGTGTTTGTCACTTGAAAAAAATACAAAACAATACTACAATTAGGAAAAGTTACAAAATAGAAGTCGGAACAAAATGGTGCTGACAATTACACAGGAATAGTGTAATATAAGTCAAGTATGTCAAAGTTTGGGTTCAATGTGTTTTATTAAATAAAAAATACATGTGGTTTGCATGTAACATAAAAAAATCAAAACGTCCTGACCTGTGCAGTATGGATACATTGTTAAATACAGACACAATACACTCCACTCGAGGTAATGTGGTAAAGAGCAATAGCTCATGGACTCTTAACATTTTGAATGATGTTTTAAGCAAATTAAACTTCATTTTATGACTCACCTAATTCTATATTCTTTATATTGCGAATTTAACTCTACATTTAATTCTTCAAAACTTAATCCTAACTTCAATATGTTAAGAGTTTATTCCACTTGTCCTGTACTTTTACATGTGTATATTTAAGAATATTAATACACATGCGTCCACATTTTTCGAAAGGCGTTGAAGTTTAGGAATGTACAATGTATGTTTTATTATAATTCAAACAAGACTCCAAAGCATTAGTGACCAGGTTAACCTTGAATCACCTATACTTTAATTAGGTGCAAATATGTGTAACAATTTCTAATTGAGTTGAACCACAAATCATTATGGCATCACAATAATGAAATTATCTAATTAATTAGTTCACTTGCCTTTAATTTATCTGAAACAAACAGTTTTTTACTTTTCTTTTATATGCGAGCACTAATGATAACCACCCGAGAAATTAAATGCCTAGGATACAGGAGGAGTGTATAACTATCTTGGTAATAAAGCCCAAACAATTTTACGCTGAGAAAAAGATTTTTTGGGGGGAAATATTGTGAATCTTTTCTTTCTAACATTTAACGAGATAAAAAGTAAATAAAAAATAGTTAATACCATAGCTGAAGCCTCGCACTATTAGACTATTAAAATTGTTTATAAAATGTACATTTTAAATATAAAAACGTTAAATTTATATATATATATATATATATATATATATACATATCAATTTATTAATTTATTTAAAATGTATTGATGTAAACTTAAAACCAGTAAGTTATAAAGGTGCTCAATACAAAGTCGAGCTAAAATATATATAAACATTAGAACAGCCAACTCGAATAAACCTGCGTTTCGATGTGTGTACATAGCTACGGGGCTATGAAATCAATGTAATTTCACAGTGCGTAGCGTGTACAAACATCGCACGCATGTTTATTCGTGTAGTCCTTTCTTATGTTTATATAATTATATATATATATACATATATATATATATATATAATTATTTATTTTTTTATTTATGTAAAAGATGCACTTTAATTTGGGTGTTATTAAAAAAGTATCGAGTTTCCTGTTTTTCTAAGACGATAATTCTTACGCCAAAAGAGGCTTACCATCAATATAAGTACGTATTTATACTTACAAACAATCCTGAAACTAACGTGAAATGTAACATTCATTTGCTTTTGCTCCCTACGTGTAAGCTACCTAACTCAATCGGCTGTCATCACAAAAATTATGCTATCGCAAAGTTCAAGCCTCTGATTTCCCCAGCTCTTACACTTGTGACATCCACCATGTTCTGTACTGGAACTTCTATCCCATTAGGCAACATTTTATAAATTAAGAGAAGTTTTGGTTTCATATGATCATTATTTTTCTCTCTTACGTTATTTTTAATTCATTTTCTTCTGCCATTTTTCTTTTGTCTTTTTATAGCGAAACTTTGACGTTGTTTATATTCTCATTGCTCTGATTCTCCTCGAAATTCTCAACTCTCTTTCATTGAATTTGACAGAATTTCCAGCTGCAGTTTTTAACTTTTAACTATCTTCCATTGCCCGTTGCTTTTTTGAATTTGTATTTATTTGTTTTATTTCATACTTTTTTCTCGACTTGATTTTTTTGGTGCTGCTTTTCCTTCGGCTTTTAAAAATTGTTGATACTGAATTTAAAATATTTGTTTATTTGTTTATTTGCCATGCCTGTTAGGGCATCTCCATCGTTTTTACTACGTTTATTACGCGCAGCTAGGTCGACAATGGATTTCAACAGCCACCATACACGTTCAATAACTTGGTCAGGTAGAAATTCCGCCGTCTTAATGTATTGGTGTTTGGTATAAAACAATCGTTGTTTCAGCGGTCATTCCTTCCTTTTCCAATGGGGTTCCATTTTGAATCGCGTTTCTCAATGGTGTTTGGTTTTGCTCACAGTAATATCCGTAACAGCGCAGACGATTTTCCCCTAATATGCTCTCAGATTGCTATAATATCGAAACGTTTGCGAATATTAACATTTTTGAAGTGGACAAACCCGGTAACACACGAGGAAACACGCAACATTTTCGCCCGTATCATCGATGATCTTCTTTCAATCTCACTCGTTTACATCCAGCAGCCGGAGTCGTAAAAAACATCAGATCGTACAACGATTCGTTAGAACTTTTAATTGAACTAATCACCTATCTGTAGAGCACAGATGACGACAGTGACATTAAGCATTTTCGGCAATTCAGAATTGAGTCGATCGGTGATTTCGCCGATCATATCAACGTCGTTGCTGTTAATCGAACCGATATATTTAAAATGCAAATTTAATACAATATGCATATGCAGATAACATTTTATTTAATATTTCATGAGATAGTGCACAATAATGTTCTTAATATATTTCAAAATCAGTAATTTTCTATTTAACAGATTCAATTAGTCCTGTGTTTTACATTTTCATCTTCTTTTCTATTTTCATTCTTTCTGACTTACTTTCACGACTTTACTATTTTTGTATCTTTTTGTCTTTTAGTTTCGAAAAAAATATTAATAAATCTGTTTATAAATATATACATATATATATATATATATATATATATAATTATACCTAATAATAATAATAATACCTAATAAATATAGTTTCATATTTAAATTTTCCCGCCATAATTAATTATAAATCTCACTCCAGATCTTTACCTGTTTGTTATTATTCCACTGACGATGGACCCAGACGGGTCAGAAAGTACTCTTGACCAACATGTGCATTACGGCAGTTTAATCAGCCAATCTTCTTCCGAGATTAAGATTTTAATCCGAAAAATTGAAGGGATCACTACTAAAATAACCAGAGATATATACTATATTGTCAAGGAAATCCTGATTATCGGCATATTGATCATTTGTCAAGTCAGGTCCCTACACCCCCCTCGCACAAACGTTAATACAGACCACTTTGTGCCTTATTCTTTTTCTGGTAGCAGAAGGCTCTGTAAGGCCGTTACACGGCTCGAAGGCAGAGGTTTTTCAGCTAGTCAGTATAGGGAAAAAGTGAATCGCACACTGCTCACGCTTAAATATTACCCTTTAAGGAAAAATTAATTCAAAGTTCAAACTTTGCCTGCACCTCCGACCAATTCCTATCAAGCTGGAAGAGCCGGTCCGAATGGCTAGCCGAATATTCAAATAAGGCCGTTTATTCAGAAGAAAGAAGAAGTAACCTGTTGCCTCTACAGACAGCTAACTGCATGGCTATCGACCCGCTAGGTTTCAATTGTACCCCTGTAATCCTTTCGGAATGTTTCAGCGTCTCCGTCACTGCCTCAATGGGGTCAACTCATAGCAAAAAGACAGTAATTTAATCGGCGTATTAGTAATACCTTGTACGTGCCTCTCTAGGTAAGGTGAAACGGCGTATCACCGACCACATATATTAGCATGCGAAATCGCGTCTCCAACGTAAAAATATAGAGTAATGGCGACAGATAGTCTTGACGTACCGACTGTGAAACAACAAACGATTTTGACCGCTTTCTATTTACTTGAACAACTGCTATTTGCGAGGTTGATCCCAGTTCAAAGGTCAGCAAATATAGCTACTTGCCGGGATAAGTGCTCATACCATTTATACGGGAGAGCCATGATTATTTTTTTTAGATTCTTCTCAGTACTTTAATTTTGTAATCGAAATAAGACATCGCCGATCTTCTCGCAACTTCGAGACACGTCACTTTCCGTGATATGTAAGTAATCCTTATAATGATCAACACCTGTGATTCAAATCATGTCAAATAGATCAAATGTCGACTATCAGGTATTCGTCTTCTTTGAGATGGTTTTCAATACAATAGGAACAATGTGTATTACTATTTCCTTTTAATACTTATTTTAATATTCACTTGATTAAAAAGAGAAGATATTGTTATCAATCAATCTCTACTAGATCAGCCTTGATAATGTTTTTGTTCGCTGATTTAGTTATGTCAATCAGTTCTTGCTACTGAGTATAATTCTGCACTATAGTAATATCAGGTCGATTGGGCTTCCGCTTTATATCTGTGTGTATATTCAGGTTTCACGTAATTCTAACAAATATTTTATCTGCGACTGCTAGGGCTTGATGCCAAGTGATCATACTACTTTTCTTAACCTAGCCCATCCCACACAAGGAAAGTTGTTACTGTAGATGTAAGAGGCTACTGAGAATTAGGCTTAACGTGTTGGTGATCATCTTAAATTAAGAGCTGTGAACTAAAATGGTTGTTCACATTAGTTTTAAATGTATGCATGTCGATACAATCGCGGAAACCGGTAGCAGTAGGATAATTCCAAAGGCCGACAACACAAGGAAAGAAGATATTAGAGTAGACGTCTATCCGGCGCTCGGGACCTCCACAGTGAATGGATGCGGTTTAGCTGATTGTTGTGTTGATCGAGTGTATTTGAGTCGACGGGGCACCACATCAGCAAGTTCATCGGAGTACATTCCATTGCAATGCTTATAAAACAGGCACAAATATGCAGCATTGCATCTATGGGACATGAGGTGGATCTTTGTTGATAATGACGGCATATTAGATTAGCGACTCTATTTTGGACCTTGTCTAACAGGTAGAAACAAGTGGATAATGCACCAGTCCAGATGTGTCTACAATATTTCATACATGAGTGGATAGTTGCTTTGTAGAGATATAGGATAATGGCTGGTGTGAGAAGTTTACTAGCACGGTAGGCAAGTGAATCTTGACTTTGTCGGTATATTGTATAGCATTTCTGATTATATATTCCAGTGTACTTAAAAGGACAATTTGTCACGGCGCTTCATATACTCTATCTGCTGAAGTTTAATGTATCTTTTGACAATACATTTCAATGATGATTCCAAATGATGCATACTGTGGTGTTTCTGAAGGATCATACACGAAGAGCTTGATACAGAATTTTATTAAGCAGCCACAATATATCATTATGTCTATTACCAATGATATTCCTAAGCTGTATTGAAAAATATTCTCCATCTTATTATATTGTCTGTCGTACAAATTATCCATGCAGATATTTCAGATGTAACTTCTTGAGCTTTCGCCTTGTCTTCTTTTCTTAGTCTCCTTAAGATAATCTCTTTAACTGATATCGTTTCTTTCAAAGAAGTTTGGAGCCCCGCTATGTGTACATCTTGAGAAAGCAATTTAAGACCCTACAATCCGTCAATGCTAATCAGCCTCCTCCCTCCTTGATAATGTGTTCTATTTGTAATTATTCGGACTACTATTCACATCCTTGTTATTATATAAAGGTTTCCGTTCGAAATTCCGTTCAGATTCCTGAGTCTGAAAAGATAGAGCTGAAAAAGACCGGAGGTTACAGCGGCCGAAACATTGTGAGAATAACAAGATGAGAAAAATAGTTCGAATACTCCAAATTACCAATATTGATCAAAAAAATTTAGAAACTTTATATATTTACTTAGATTTTCGACTAGTTAAGCTGTGATCTGCTAGAAGGGCAACATCTACTATTTAGTATATTTTCTTGCTCTCTATTATCATGTATGATCTTTTTGCTTGTACGTCCATACCCCAAGTGTTTCTTTTTTATTTTGTTCAAAATTATTCCAAACTAAGAGTTTTCAAACAAGTCATTTCTAGTGATAGTCATCTGACTGAAACAGGTGGTGTTAAGTCTCGCTATATCCCCAGTACATTATTCTTAATTAGATAATTGTTGCAAATGACTTTGCGTCATTGTAACATCTGTTTACCATAGAGTTTTTGCTGTTAACGGTCGTTAACTTTCTTTAGAATTTCAGTGCCAATTAACCTCTTCAAAACTCTAGGAGATTCCGTACTCTTCCAGTTATAATCTGGATGCTTCTTTTCCACCTTGTTCTTTCCATCATGCTAGAACATTTCCGATGATTTTCCATGCCACCATCTTTTGCTGCCGCTACCATTGTTTTGGTGGAACGGGAAAAAGTGTGAGATACTGGGAATTCTTCATTTTTAGTAGTATTAGTATTTATATAATACGCTAAACTAAGTTCATGTTCGTACGTTATCATCCGCCCCTGCTTTTTTAACAGATGGGATCGCCCGATCGCCGAAGTTTTTTTTTTATTTAAAATATCTTTAGCGGGCAATTATTTTTACGCTTTGAATGGTTATGTTATTTATTTTGGAACGTTTAAAATTGTAATACTAAATCAACTCAAATGTTTACAACATTCGTCTTATTTACTTAAAAGAAAATATTTAATTGACAACGATTTTTGTGGTAAAAAGAAAAGAAATATTGATAATTTTAAAAAGTTATAAATCGTTACAATTTTCAATAAATAAAGAAAGGGCATGTTTATTTTATTTATTTCAAGAATATTTGACTGACAATGGCAATTATTTTTTACGGGAGAATAAAGAGACCATTTTTGCTTGATATTATCAAACCTTACATAAATATCAAATTAAATTAAATCTTATTAAAATAAATTATGCAGATATATGGGAAACGCCAGCGTGAACTTCTCACGGGGATCCACTAGTATTATTACATGGATATTTTTATCTGCGACAATTTCTATTATTTTAATGCCATTTAGTTTTTTTTTTATTTCTATGTTATGTTCTTGCGTTGTTTGACATATTAAATTCGCTATTGGTTAAGAACTATTGAAAGAACTCAAACGTGAAAATCGAACTTGCAGTATCGTTTGCAATAACACTCCTTGACAAAAAAATATCCGTCGTCCTACGCGTTATTTGAATGCTGATGACATTCTCTTGATAATCAAAAACTAAACCTGAATTCGTTGACATTTGATATAAATACTTTTTATAAATATGCGGGGCGCATTTAGACTTTCATTCTATTGAATATTGCTTTCCCGTCGGCAAGGTCTCTCCTTAATACGCGTATCTTCGTTTCTCCTTGAGACGAACGTATACATTAAATACCTGATGATCTTTTGTCTTCACTACGACCGCTTTCACACAGAAGATATGCTGCTAGACTTTCTCTACGGTATCGTTGTGTTCATGGTATATTCTCAAGGTAGCACAACTCTCTGGCGCTTCCTTGTAAAATATAAACAGGACGAACTCACCTAGGTACAACCACGGCAAACAATGTTCATTTCAATTTTTTTCTTTCTCTCTTTCTCTCTCTCTCTCTCACTCTCTCTCTCATTGTACTTTAAGCAAACGGGACACCCATGAACAAAGATTCTTTCCTAGAACTTCCCATCTTTGTAACAACATCCCACTACGCTGCTTTCTAACCGACTACAAACCCGGTCGTCTACCAGTTTACTATAAACATTTCGTAAACAAGCCGTCCTCAGGGATAATGAGTTCCTTTAAAGTTATATTCTACCCACACCACACATTGATTGTTGGACGCTGAAGCTAACGCGAGAGTATTGGAAACAATCTCTATTACCTCTTATCCTTGAAAACTTTGATGCCTCGATAAGCAGTTACCCATCAGTAAAAAATAAAGAAATATAATGGCACCACAGAATAATTTGAAAAGCTTTATGTGTGGTTCCTAATATATATATATGTTACAATGTAAGGCACGAAATTCAAACTTACATATCTATTTAAATTTTAAACATTTTCAGTTACACTTAATTAAAATCAAGTAGCGTAAAACGACGTATATATCCATACGGCCACCTGTTCCACTCTTAATTCCACGAAAACTGGGTGTGTTCTATAATTAGAGAACAGGGGTAGATATCGTGATTGGCGTAATGGCAAGCGTTGAAGAAATAACGGTCAGCCCTTTTTTTTTAGATCAGCGAGTGTATGAGAAGTTATTCATTGGGTCTCGCGTCGTCGATCATCCTTCTTCCCCAAATATCGGATTGGGTGGGGTGCGGGGTTATATTGATCGATTAACAAGTCCGTGTTTATCAAATCCTATAAGACAAAATGTAGCATCACTAAATGCGCGCACCGTAAAAAGCGTTTATTCTTTGTTCCTGATATTTTGTGATAGGGTAACATACGTGCGCCCCTTCTAAAGTAACTTAAAGTTATACAGCAGCGCTGATTCAATAACTATGTATGCCTCGTATTTACGACCAACACAGATGAATAAAGACGAACCGGTTTCTCTTCAGACAAGCTACTTGGATATCCACACAATGTAAGAAAAGTACAAGGTGGTTCGACATTTTGGTTAGATAACATAAGATATGCCATCATCACTACATGCTATGATCATAATATTAATAACATCATGAGACAACTTCTCATGAGTTTGTGTACGTGTGTTTCTCACCTTAATGTCACTTACACATCTTTATTTACTAGAAATGCATTATTTACTGAACAAACACTCCAATAGCATAAAATGCGTAAAATACAATTCTATTAAAATACTTACAATATGACATTAAATCCAACAGAATAGATGCGGGGTTCTTCGTAGACATGTCATTTTTATGTTCCTTTAATAGTTGAAAATAAGATTAATTTAAAATTTGAGCTTTCAATATTTGAAAATTATTTTGAAAGTGTAAAACCTATCGAATAGAAAGTCATGTCCGAATTCTTAGCAAATCCAAATGAATGAAAAAGATTGAACGTTTTGGAAACTATTTATATTCTCTAATTTTATAGAGATTGAAACACTATAAACATAACAAAATTAATTACATTTCATATCATTTAGTTAATAATTTTGTAAACGAATGATGCCACCATATGTATATTAAACATTAAAAATGTTATTTCAAATGAAAATGATTATAATAATTACAAAATTGCAGCATAGAAAAAGAAAATGAAACAAAACTAAATGAAAGTCTTCCGAGCAAAATTCAGGGGGTACAGCTAATCGCTGTATATAAAATATGGAAACAGTCAATTATACCAGGGAATTTAATGTAGTTCTACCAATAATATCAATAAGTCACAAGTAATATTTCCATATGGAACAAATTCAGTATAATTAAGAACAGTAAAACAAAATAAGGCTAGTACAATGATAGAAAATAACATCTAAAGAATTCAATTCATTCAATTTCATACATACTTTTGTTGATCGAAAATCATTGTATCAAAGTAGAACGGAATACGAATTACCTGTCTTGAATTTATTTCTAGACCTGCAATATAAGAAGTCTATGGCGACAATACACTTATAGAAAAGAATAACAATACAATGGATTCAGTTTATTTACTTTCATTGACACTGTCAAGCATAGAACTGTAAAACAGAATCATAAAGTTTAACATTAGTAAGACTGTAATAGAAAAGAACAAAAATACAAACGACCAGTTTATTCAGTTTAATTACTAGCTACTGTCGACATTATTTAGCTCCCATCTCACGACCTTTGTGATCATTAGGCTTCAGGTATTTTTTTTGATTATGAATCTGGCGCGATTCATCATGATGTAGTCACATCTTTCAATATCCCGTTCGTGGTCTTCCACTGTCAAAAACTTCAATAATACAGATAAACAATTATCCGTGGTACTTACCTATCAATGAATAATTTAAATGATTCTGAAATGAGGGAATATAAAAAAAAGAAAATTTTTCCCGAATATTCTGTACGTCTCTATCTATCAATCTATCTGTCTTGTCTAACTGTATAGCTTTCTATATCGATATGCATAAAGTGATTAAGGTTTTATATTTAAGCGAATGTATTTGTTTGTTGAAGTGTTTTGTATATTAAGTTTCATATACGATTAATTTTGTCGCACATTCTGATAGATATTCTATACTGTTTTAATCACATAAAAGCAAGCTGTACTATGAAGACTCACTAAGACTATTAATCTGAAGAGTATAGTGTACACCTGTTATAAATCGATGCACACATAAATAAGATAAAAAAAACAGTATTAACTCATTGCAAATACACACACGTAGACATACCATCTAAAAGAATAAATGCGAAAGTTGATTACACTGTTCAATTTAAATGCTCCGTTTTTATATACTTCTTATATATATGCACTAACAGCTGCGCAGTTAATTAAGTTACATATTAGGTTTGAAAAAGAACATTTGATTAACTATCTAATATGTGTTATTGTATTTTAATTGTGTTATAGACTTACCTAAACTCAATAAGTACAGTAAATTCCAAGCGTCAAAGGCATCGACTCGCGCCAATTATTTGGCGTCAGGGCACGCTAGTTGGTCGCTACTAGTCTAGGTTCCGATCTTGAGAATCAGTCCGGCAGAAACTGGAGAACTTCGGTCGGCTTTTATCTGTCACGCTAAGATATTAGTCCTGGGTAGTCCTAGGAGGTTCACCATAGCAGACCTTGCATCCCCTCTTTGGAATGGAGTAAGTTTTTGCTTACTACTTGTGAATACCGACAGTTGAATGCCGACGGCGCTCCTTAGGCAATTTTGAAAAGGTTAAAGTGTTCCTTATTTAGGGGCTTTACTCTCCTCACTTTCCGATTAAGTGTCACATCTCCCTGCGGTGGAAAGGAAATACATCCAGCGAACTGTGGCAGTTATGATCCCAAGCTAATGACGCGTATTTCTGTAACTTAGTTCTGTTAATACACTTTCCTTAATTATAGCATCGTATTTATTTTGAGTATCACTAGCTAAATTAAATGTTTATTTTGCTTTTAATATAACAGATAATTTTGTTTCGCAAAGCTGTTTATTTCTTGGACAAATACTTAACATTTGTGCTCAAATATTTCTTTCATTTCGAGGGCCCGGCCTGATTTCATCAAGCACAATCTGTTCCTCAATTGCAACGTACAAAGAAAGTTAGTTTATTATTTCTGTTCGTTACAGTCGCATCTGTAAATTTGTTTCAAAATATCCCCAAATTACGAAAGGTAATGCTGATCTTCTAATATGATAGATGAGAGTTCCTTTATCGTCTTTACAACAATGTTCATCAATTCATCAAACGTTACGAGGCGAGAAATGTCTGAGGCAATAGTGAGTGAGCAAATCCAACTGGTATATATATATATATATATATATATATATATACAAAATAAACATATATAAAAATATATTTATATTAGAGTAAATTCTTGGAAGTTAACTAAAATAGTGATTGCAGTAGATTGATTGACTTACTAGACTAAAATCTTTCAACGGAATTTTTTTTTTTCAGTTTTGAAGGTTAAAAGAACTTCCGAGATTATATATATATATATATATATATATATATATATATATATATTGTAAGTTTTATGTATATATATATATATATATATATATATATTGTAAGTTTTATGTATGTAGGCAGAACTAATTTTGGTTAGATGCGTAGTCTTTTTGATATAGCGTCAACATACAGTATGTAGGCTTACATTATTCTATTTAAATACTTGTTTTGATAGGCATACTATATGTAGGAATATTAGATATATTGTATGTAATTATAATGTATGACTTATAGGTTTAATGTATCTAATGACAATAGTATAGGGATAGTGTATGTAAATTAAATACCTAGTACGGTAAATATAGTGTAGGTATATTTTATGTAGACATCATGCATGTAAGCATACGATATGCCGGTTAAATGTATTGTATTCTGGGCAGAGTGGATGTAGATAAAATGTTCGTATATATGTAAAATATATTCTAAAAATAGTGTTGACATACGTTTTAAAGGTATGTATACTGTTTGAACAGCTTGTCTTGTTTGTATAGAGGTTTAAAACCTTATAGATATACTAATGTATGAGTATTATTAGAGTCTAATTCTTTAGCTATTGAAATACATATGTTCATGGATTGGGAAATGGTTACAAGGATAAATTAAAAAAAAGTACTGATTGCGTTCAATTAAACTTATTTGAATATTTTTTAATTAAAATTCAAACGTAAATCTCAATATACGAGAAATTGACTACAAAAAGCAATCTACTTCACTATTTTTAATTTTTACATTTTAATTACGAACAAAACGATTATCAAAAAGAAACAGTTTTTGTTATCTAGCCAATTATTTTCTCTCAACACATTCTGCATTTTATCCACTTCGTTGATGGGATTCACCGATAATATAATAGGCTGGTTCTCTGTCTGTCTGTGTTTCTGTGTATCTGTCTGTCTGTTTGTCCGTCGGCGAGAATGGTTGTAAAGGTAAGAGATGGGGCGCGGGTAATTACTATTTACTTGATGTTTCATGTTAGCGGTCATAATCTTTTCATACCTTTAGAATTAGGATATTATTAATTAACTAATTTAGATAAGATAACATTAAATAACATTAGATAACATATAAACAAAGTAGATCGACATTTAAAGACGAGATTGCGATTCGAACAGAAAAAGTGTTAAAAACCTTACTTAATATAATAGTCTTTCAAATTCTTTATATACTATTACCAAAACACGCTCAACCACGAGACGGGTATGTCTGTTGATGTGGTAGCCAAGATTGGACTCCCTATTCATCTTGGTAGCTGTAATCCTCTCAATAATCACGTTTATAGATGTTATTAAACAGAAAATAAACAAATAAAAAGTGGCTAAAAAATATTTGGTGGAGTTTTTCTTTCTTAAAACATATATAGTTACGCGTTAAACCAAATTTTTCTTCGGGTTATACAAAATGCGAACCTATTTTTCTGATGGTTCAAAGAAAAGAGAACCTATTCTCGCTACCAATTAGTTACATCTGCATTATGTGGCAGGTCCGACACAGGCACGATGTGTAGCCGTCTTTTAATCTTAAATGTACAATTCTAGTCTACCAAATTGTATACCCTATGTGGGCAATTCACATACTTAACCTAACCGTAACCAGAACACACCCGTTTCTAAATGAAACACAATCCTCTTGTAAAATTCAATTTTCCAGTCAACCACTAGTTGCGTGATGAGAAATGACATTGATAAAAGTAGTATTTTATTTCGTAAAACAGATATGGTGTAAAATAAAAACGAACATTATATATATGCGACGACGAAGTTCAGTGCAATGATTAGTAATTTTTAATCCCATGTTTTAAAAACGAAAGTCATATGCACATTAATCTTAGTCACCGTTCGCATTGAATGAAGAGAGATTTTATGTACAAAAGATTTAAGCAATGCTGACATTTATGTTTACCGGAAACGTCGAAATCATGAAATACAAAAAATAATATTATGTTAAATTAACGGTGTGAATAAATTTTGAAATGCCGTCAGCGAAATAGATTTAAATAGCATAACTTAAACGATTTTTAATTATTTTAAAATTTGCTAGCAAAAGTTATTAGATCTTAATGTTGTATAGGTACGTGCATGTACATGTAAGTGTGTCCCTGTATTTAGATAACTCCCTAAATCCCTAAACTTAAATAAATAACGCGATTGCATACTAAGGTAGATTAAACATCTGTTTAATTACTTTTAATTTTACAAGATAATTAATTACATTTACATTCTAAAAATAATAAACCATACAACTGTAGTACATAAACATACGTGGATGTTAGTCTTGTATGAAATAATACATATACTTAATTCTTTTAATTGTGAGTGTGCATGTGTGCGTGTTTTCTTACATTACAAAATATGTCTATGTATTCAAAGTTAGCAATCGGAAAGCAAATATTTGTATGCGCCTCAGTACGTTGGATGAACTGTTGCTGGTAGAAATATGTTTGTCTTCCCCATTTGCACACAACGTTTGATGGGCGCTTCAACATTCTGGACGGTCATGCCTCGCAAAAACCCATAATACTTTTCAACTAAAAGGCATGTCAAAAATAAAAAAATATATATAAATAGGGATGTTGCCCGGCTGTCTGCCAGTCTGTCCGTCAGTCAGAATCATTTAAACGTAATAAATCGTTATCTAATATTCCAATGACATTTAATTTAATCTTAGTATAAATAAATGCGATTTATTTATAAGTATATTTACATCAAGATCTTTGAGTCTTACATAAATATACTGACACAGTATATATATTAATCTCTAAACTCCTTTCTGATCTACTATATAAAGTCGACTCTTTTCCCCCTGAACATTTGGCGAAAGTAATAAACTAAAAACATTCATCATACACTATTAAAATACACACTGCCATACTCTTATCTACTCAATCGTGTTTTCAGAAACTTTCGCATAATTTGATCAACATATATATATAGATAATTTACGTGATGAAATAGTAATTAATCAACACTTTAATTTGCTTAATTCAGATCAAGATTGCTTTCATTTTTTTTATTATTACACAATATATACGTGCATAAAATAGAGTGTATTTTCGTTACACGTGGTCCACTTTCAGTCACACTTTACTCCCCCGACGGAAGTGTTAGACATAGCCTAATTTTTTAATGTAGCGAAAATCCACCAACTTCATCATTTTTTTTCTCAATTACAATATTAATACACATTTCCGCATTCTACCAGTATTTGCTTTCAATGACGGAACAAATATCCCGGACATAAAGAAGTATCCTTTTCAATAACAGGTCAGTGAAGAATATACACATCTACACCGTGGCAATTTCTATTTTTGAGTCACTCCGAAGTAATTCGTTTCATAGATACATATATGTTACACAATTCCAAACCGACATATGTTCTAAACATTAAAACTATCCGATGAGACTTATTTGTGATATCCAGGAATTCAATTCTCATTTATTTTTTAAAGACTTCAAAATCGAATTTAATGCAATGCCTTAATTGCTGGCTGCCATATTGTAATTTCCTATTATTTTCTTGCACAATTTTTGTTCGTTAACTACATTTTGTATGTACTTCTGTTGCAATTATATAATAATCCAAGCTTAGAAAATATACGGGAAGAGGCAGCATATAGTTGCTAGTATTATAAGATATATATGTATATATGGACAGATATGAAATGGCGAAAATAATTTGAATTCTGACTTGAAAAGGACCCAGTGGAAAACAGGACATTATTCCGATATTTTACAAGCCCTCGGGAAATTTCCAAACATTTTAAAGGATGTGAAGTGTATAAGGTCAACATAAATTATTAGCACAGACTACGTATGCTAGACTGTTGAGTTTTTTCCATATATTCTTGTTATTACATTCATACATATATATATATATATATATTTATATATATATATATATATATATATATATATATATTTATATATATATTGGTGTAATGACATAGAATATATTTTATATACTTCAGATCTATTCTTATTATAATAACTTTACAAGTGAAAAGTAAAGCTCACTATTCACAAAATAATTTACAAGACTTAAACAAATATGTTTTTAATTGTAATAAAGCTATAAATAAATAGAATTATCGATCATAATTATATGCTGCTATTAGTTTATATAGCTTGAATTTTATTCAAGTATGAAGTGATTTTTTACAAAAATATGCGTGAGATGGGTTGCTTTGAAACCGACATTATATTATAGTATGATATAATTATGTGCGGTAATTCATATATATATATATATATATATATATATATATATATATATATATATATATATATATATATATATATACATATATATATATATATATATATATATAAATATATGTATGTATATATATATATATATATACATATATATATATATATATATATATAAATATATGTATGTATATATATATATATATATACATATATATATAAATATATGTATGTATATATATATATATATATATACATATATATATATATATATGTATGTATATATATATATATATATATATATATATATATATATATATATGATACTTATAAATAAATATTAAATTATCAATAGCTACAGACGCTAGCGTTCCAAGTTTATTGCTCTCATCGGTGCAGGAAAGCAACAATTTCAGACTAGAGTATGCAAGCAGTCGCCATATCCACTCGGACAACGAAACGGTCACGTAATTAAAGGAAAGTAAGCTTTACATGTACCTAAAAGCGGGCACATAGTCGAGAGTGTTTGACGACCGTATTCGGAACTCTGCATTAGAGCGTTGTGACAGTCTATTTTTAACATGCACAAGAGTGGTCAACTTAAATTTCTTAAAAGGGCTTAGCATAATATTTATGAATAAATATTACATTATTAATACCTACAGACGCTAGAGTTTCAAGCTTATTGCTTTTATCAGTGCAGGAAAGTAACACTTTCAGACGATCGTGAGGCGCGAACCCGGTTCACAGAGTAAGACTAGAATCTGCAAGCAGTCGCCATACATGTTATTTTGGGCGATAATGACAGCTACTTTAATTTTTATCTCATGATGAATCACTTCTAAACGACTTGAAAAGAGTTATCGCCTCACGATATTTTAGGGACGTATACAGTTTATTTTATATAGAAATTTAGTTACTCACGCAAACGTATTTCGCCGTTACTGCAGCTCAAAAACATGGTTAACTATGACGAGATTCGAAACAACAACCCCCTACACACACATATATATACATATATATATATATATATATATATATATATATATATATATATATATATTCCAAAAACACTTTTCGTCATGTATACAGGGGAAACACAGTATATATGTAGTCAACCATTATAATATAATGATATATATATATATATATATATATATATATATATATATATATATATATATATATAATGTATTCGTATAACATATTGATTTAATGTCTTATTTAGCTTTCACTATCAGGTGTCAGTACAGCGTGTAATTGTCGGTGTTTCCCTATTTTAAAATCTTTTCTTTTTCCTGTGTGTTAATTACTTAGTCAATTATTATTGATTCGAATATAAATTTGCAATTCTCTACTCGGGAAATAATAACCGATATATTATTTTTTCCATTGGACTTATTCGAGAGTTCGCACCTCATATATTTACTTCAGATGATTGCATAGTTGGAATACTGAGATCAAATTCGTTAGACAACACCTTCTACGTTAAATTTGTTCAACGATTGTTTTTTTTAATCTATTAACGAGTATGCATTCCGTTATCTAACTTTATTCATTACTACATCCGACTATCTACGATCATTTATGATCATTCTCTACACGTGTTCGTTTGGTATTGGCACATGTCTGTGTACAATATGCAACACAATATACGCATTCTTTTCATCATTATTATTATAGACATATATGTTAACAATTTATTCTTAAAACAATATTGAACATTTATTGAAAAGTACATCAATTATGGCATTTTAAATGTATAAAACATAGCAGAGAATAGCAACTTATATGAACTGTGTACAAGGGAATCGGAAACTCGGCCAGTTCGTTTCGAACAAACAGATACATGAGCCACTGAAAAAAGTTAAGTGGTATCGGTTTAAAACGAGGAAAAATGATAATACTATGGCAGCAAACAAATATCGTCTATTTGCATCTGTGAATACTCGAATTTGCTTTCTATGAAAGAAAATTATTGTGTGACATTGGCGTAAGTAGAGCGAAGCCATCGCAATAAATTATTCATTTAAGGCAGGAATAAATATATCATTATCGATGCAGATTGCTTTCACATGATTTGAAAACTGATCTCAGCGGACAAATCTGTTTAATCGACAGCAAAATATTGATAGCAATTCCCAAGCGAAGAAAATCGTTTTCGCATATGCCCATATAACTTATTTGATATTTATGATAAATTGTGATTACCAAACAGAAATGCACTTAATTTCAAGACTCGTAGGTTTTTATTATTCTGTACACAGTATGTTAAATACGCATTATGTTTGCCGTCAACCAAATGTTATGCACATACATTCGAATCCTGTTACTTATTATTGATTGTGTTATTTTCCTTAGTGGACCCAGTTCTTTTTAAGAACCAGGTACTTACAGGAAGGGCCACATTAAGCTTTCCAATATTTAATTTGGTAAACCCAAGTCGTCTATAGACGATGGTATCCACTTCACAACAGCCACCTCCCTGCATCTTAGTAACAAAATAACAAGTATCCAAATTGTATTTATGTAAATTCTCAGTGGGTTGATGGAATAATTTACACACATTATGAGAGTATTCTTTTAAATAGTTGCTTTTGTATCTATAATAATATTTGTATATATAGTAACAGTTGTGTAATATAATCGAAGTGATTCGAACGTAGAACGCCCGTATCGGTTAAGTCCCAGAACTGAGCCAAGATTAGCGAGAATTCGCTTTCTTCATTTGCTAAATTCTTATTGATAAGAACAATATAATGACAGCTGCCAATCGTGTAATAGCTACTAGATGTAGTCGTTGAGTTGAAGGGGATGCAGTCGACTGGCGGTTCTTTCGTTATTAAGTAGTCCTCACACAAACGATTGTAAAATGTGATTGTATTAACTGTTTCACAAATCTCAAAATATATCATAGAACTAATGCATTTCAACCTTCCTCTTTTGACTGGTGTACACCACACTTAATTGCCTTTGCCGAAGAATTCAAGGAAAATAACTGAGGTTGATTTTGTACACAAACGAAACAATCGAGTAAAAAACAAAACAAACGCTTATGGTTTCCCACCTCTAGACAACACAAGATCGTCAGAAAAGATGTAAATGTAACACAACACTTAGTCATGTAACAGAATGTAGTGCAACTGCCTGGTTTTATTCCCCAATAACTCTACCACTATCTATAGTAACAACCAATAATCAATCCCTGAGTCTCGGTCGCTTTCACTAGTATTAGGGGACAATCCTTCTGGTGTCCGTTGCTGTGGTGTCGCCAACCTTGGTTGTATTCTCTAGGCGCCAGGGTTGATGAATTTTCCGCTCCACTGAAGAAGACTGGTGGTGTCGTATCATCTTTGTTGGCCAGCAGAATCGTCCACACTTTGTGTTAATCGATTAAAATTTCTAAACGGGTTCGATCAGAAAACTAGACGTAAAATGAATGATAAGAATTATATTAAAAAATAAAACAAAGGATGTATCAACAACTTGTAGAGATCTGCTTAATATATGAAAAAAAATATATAGTTCCGTGAAAATTGAAGTAAGAAGAACAACAATTATTTCGCTGATTGAATGTTAATACCACTGTGTCTCTGACTCAGTTTGTGCTCCGACTGCGACTTGATAACTTTCGGGGATTACATTTTCGGATAGATGGAACGAAAGGCGTTTTACTTCTATAGGCGAAGACGGTTGGGCAAGAACTGCATTTTCTCTCGAAACTTGATCAATGAGAACTAATTATATACTAATTATTATTCTGTACTGGATGAAATTGTCATTGTCTAACATTACATACATTCACATTGTTAATTTGAGTGGTCCAATTACTTTTTATCATATTTACCCAGGAACAATTTTCATTGGTACTTTTAGTCACCAGAATTCATCCAAGGCTCTTCTTAATCACTATCGTGTTTCCTCTGCCAGTCGACCCTGGACGCAACTGTACGATATCCCATCACTTTATCATGATGTACATTAGTCTCGCACTAAACTCACCTCAGCTCCTTAAAACAATGATAACCGGCGATAGGGGTTAACTTTTACTTTCTAATCGCTCGCTGTAGGAAAAAAAGGAAACAACATTACTTAAAAAAAATGACATAATATTTTTTCAGTGACTGTTAACTTTTTTACAACTCTGAGGATTTGTTTCTACGTACCCTACGTGGTTCCCAAATATATACTAGTGTATCACTAGTTCTCAATGATCCCCTGTGTACTGCCATTTTGTCACAAATATGTTTGCCTCGTATCACACAATCAGTTAAAATTCTGAATTCAAAGTGACTAAATATGTATTGCTCTATTACAACTTTTTTAAATATATGTTAAAATTATACACGACCACACATTTA
Organism: Sepiola atlantica; assembly: GCA_963556195.1. Classification (NCBI taxonomy): domain Eukaryota; kingdom Metazoa; phylum Mollusca; class Cephalopoda; order Sepiida; family Sepiolidae; genus Sepiola; species Sepiola atlantica. The sequence continues at coordinate 3,604,742 of OY744520.1, forward strand.
GATTCCTACCATATTGGTAGGTATTTATTTTAATGCAGTTACAGCGCAAAGAGTAATCGAGTTAATGGAGAATAATTCTCAAAAATATGAGTGGAAGCAATACTGAAAGAAGCAATGACATACTTGTGTTATATTGTTTACGACTAGTTGTTCTGCCAAGGCTTAGGGGGCTTGTTTACTCTACTCCTGTTTAACTTTAGAGAAAGTTATTTTGTCATATTATGAGTTATTAAATGACAGCGGCTGCCATTCCCAAGCAAAAAGTGAGCTATCAAATACAGACCAGGATCACAGATGCTCAACTTCGGTTTTCCAAGAAGACTATGTTTCTCAACGGAATATAACTTAAACATATTTTCTCGCAGTACAAAACCTCGAAGTTATATTCAACTAGCAATTTTGGCAGCTTTTTATTAAAGGTTTAAAAGTTGATTATTTCAGGTAGAAGCTCAAAGAATTGACTCGTATATGTCAAAGACCGAACTCGTATTATTAAAGGTCGTTGGTTAAAGTTTTAATATTGCATATTTAATTGTGTAGTTGTTTCCTTATTACAAGTGTATATGGTTGTTGATTGGGTAATACATGTAGGAGACTTAACATTCATTATTGCGGGTCGAATGTTAATGATTGGCTCCTCGATGGCACGAACTCTGCTCTTCTTCTATAGAACCTATATTAAGCTGTAAGATTTATTCAGAAGTGGGCTTATAATTAGTTTAAGTTGCCGTGGTACACGGAGCAAATATAATTATCAAATCATTGTCTGATTTTTATGTTTAGACATGTTGGCATTTCGGGCTTAATCTGATGGAATATTTCAGTTTATAGTCGTAACAGCAGTCAAGTTAAAATAAGCAACTTTAAGTAATGATTAATAAATTAATGGCACCTTTCGCCACTTCTCTATAAATTTGATAAGCGTAAAGTAAATACTATCTACTACCAAGAGTAACGAATATATATTTTGTCTACAAGCGTTACGCAATATATAGCCCGCAAGAAGTATAACAGATGTAATCTTTATATTCATTCGAACGAAAGCAGTTTTTAATATTAAGCGTTACTTAAGTTGTTTCTTCATGATAAGCTAAACGGAAATAGCTTAACTAATAAGTGTAAGAAGTATGCATCTAATAAAACGCACTATTAGTCTCTTCCAGTAAGGGAGGGAACAGTAAGTTCTCATAACGAGGTTAAAACAAATATACTCTTAGCATGCGTAACGGAACGTCTCTATTTATAGGCGGAAATACATTAACCTCCCATTACTGTAACTAAAGAATACTCTTAATAATAATAATCACTATGACTGACACACATCGATTTTCTAATTCTGGTGGTACTCTTAGGCGGGTGTTGGTGTGGCTGAATAGCACGATATGTGTCCTTTCATTTGTTCCACTTGAAGGGTCGAACCGAGAGCATTCTTGTTTTTTCCCCTTTCTTTCTTTTTCTCACATCGGGGGCCGCACATAAACCAGTCTAAGTGACCGATATTCCGTCTGTGGGGGTCTGACTCACGTTCTCATGCTGATGTTGCATTTCTTCAGATCGACTTTCAAAATATATTTAAATACCTTCTTTTTGCCTCCCCAACTGCGCTTTCATGTCCATAGAATAACTGATTAGGCAATACATAGACAACTATTCTAACAGCGTGACTTCATAATGTCAACTGGTTCTTATTACCGATGGCTTCGATGCTATCTTCGAATTCTGGAGTAGCCGTTCCAAGAGATGCGCATCATGCTATATAAGCTCACGACACTCCAATGTCTTCAGGTAGTGGCAAAACGTCGCACAGGTCTCTGAGAAACATCAGAAGCATAACAGTCATTGTAGACTGTGATTTTCCTGTTCGCCCGGATGGCGCCGTCTTGGAAGACACAAGTTCAAGGCGGCCGTGGGCGGCTTTGGCGCATTTAAATCGGTATTCGATTTCACATTGGATGTCAACATTGAATGAGAGGTGACTTTTAGGATACAGGAAGTGATGAACGTTTTCTACTATATTGTCTCTTATGATGGAAAAGAGATAGCTGCAGATGTGACCTTGGCACCAGACTTTCGCGCGTGCCAGAACTGTTTTTGTATTAAGTGATAGTGATAGGTAGGCGAGTGTAGGCTCTGTGACAGGCGTTAATCGATCCACTACAAATGGGGTTCTGAAGTTGCCCTCACAATTCTCGTCAGCGTACTGACTATAGACGTGGTAATGGTTTTGTTCTTGACCTCGGTCGAAAAAGATCAAAAGTTGGCCATTTCCTCTGTAGACTATGTTCAGTTTTGGAGGAATGCTTTCCTTATTATGTATATAATAGTTGCCAAGAATATGATAACAGGTATGGGCTAATTATTCAGCCTTGTTTGACGCTTTCTATTACTAGGTAGGACTCGACTTTATTGTCAGGGTAACGCACTTTGTCATTTACGTCCCTATAAAGGTTTCAGATGATCATATCAGTGTATCTGAAAGTAGCCATTATTTTCCAAAGCAGATCTCTTGTAACCCCAATCATAAAAGTTGGTCAGGTCGGTGAAGGTCAACTACAGAGGTTAGTGTTGCTCTCTACACTTATACTGGAGTTAACGTATGGAACAATCATCTCTGCAATCTACAACTTAAATAAAAAGTTTGTGTTAGTTTTTTGAAAAAATATATAGGTTTACGTTTGCACCGGACACCCATCAAAAGCAGACATGAGATGTCACTTCATCTAGTTATTAATATAAACACAATAATGATAATATAGGAGTCATAGCTTGCAGTTCGAATACACATAAGACCTTGTTCATTTAATATATGTTCATTTTTATTGAAAAGCAGTAACATTTGCTGCTATTGTTTTGCATGCAAGATGCACAGATATTTATGAAACTATTTTGTGATAACATAATAAACACTATATCTACTATATTCTCGCTATCGCGTCCCCTCCCTCGTACCGGTCTGATTAATTACATATTCAATATGTTAAAAATACATATAATGCAATGAATATTTTTCGTTTCAAGCAATCTCTAACTGTAATAAGTTATAATTTGAAATTGACTTTATAACAACATTTTGTTCCATAACGCTGTTTATATTCTCAATTCAAGTAATTTAGTTTATCTATTATATATCTGATGTGTAAACCAATACAAAGTACATTTCTCACTATAGTTTCACTAATGTAATTGTATTTAATTCTTACTTCGCCATAAGCAAAATATAATTGTATTATAGGCTTGTCTGACATGTTATAATTTTGTGAAGTCATACAGTGCGTATCGACAAAAATAAATAAGCAAAGAAATATTGTCCACGGAGGGTTGATAGATAGATAATAGATATACCTAGACATAGGATAGATAGATTCAAGTACATATAAATAGACTGAACACTTAATAGATTGAAGTATATATATATATATATATATATATATATATATATATATATATATATATATATATATATATATATATATTGAAAAAATAATTTTACATAATGGAACATGAAAATATGAAAACCGAAAATTGGGTATGTATTCATAAACATTTCGTCTTCATTTTAAGACTTCATCAAGATTACTAATTTGAAGAAAGTTAATATTTGAAAATACGTTGTGCGTCTATAACGTGAATAAAATGTGTGTGCTTATTCATTCAGAAAAAAACATAGATGTTTAATTAAGATTACTGCATTCCCAACGAAACTTGATTTATAAATCGATATTAACATACAAATAACATTAATTTCACTTCATAAATGCACCACATGATTAGAATTTTAACGTCTATGTTTTTGGCGAAAGGAATATAAACATATTTTTAATTTAAACGTCTAGCTTGCGTTTGAAAAAAAAAGAAAACCACTTTATTTTCACGTCATAGACGCAGCATGCATTTTCAAATATTTACTTATATGTTCTTAATAAAATCGGTCATTTTGAGAAAGTCTAGTAGTAAACACAAAACGTTAATTAATATATAAGTAAGTTCCGGTTAACCTTTTTTCACGTATATGTATACATTATATATATATATATATATATATATATATATATATATATATATATATATATATATATATATATATATATATATATGTATATATATATATGAGAAAAATTGAAAGATAAGTAGATGGATACATAGATAAGTACATTAATATATATATATATATATATATATATATATATATATATATATATATGTATATATATATATGAGAGAAATAGAAAGATAAGTAGATGGATACATAGATAAGTACATTAATATATATATATATATATATATATATATATATATATATATATATATATACATATATATATATATATATATATATATATATATATATATATATATATATATATATGATGGACTCTCCCGTCGATTTTTCGACGTATGAGTGCCTCGCCAGGGGCTGCACGCGCGTGAATTTGTAATTGCAAGGGTTGCACAATCTTCAATAACCGCTCTCCTGAGTCGACACTGCTTGATTCCAATGGCAAGTAGTAATACAAGACGACTGGAAAAATGCCGAGATAAGCAGAGAGCACATACAGCACCTGGTATTCCTAAATAGTCACCCATTTAGTACTGGCAAGGCTCGACGCCGCTTAACTTCGGTGATCTAACGGGAACCGGTGTGTCAACCTGATATATATATATATATATATATATATATATATATATATATATATATATATATATATATATATATATATATATATATATATATATATATATATATATACAGTATAAGGGTATACTTAAAAAAGAATAAAAGGGAAATACCAGCAGAGTGCTCAATTAAATTAAATTAAGAGCGTAATATGTTTTTATTTATAAATACAGATTGTAATCATACATGGACAAGAGGTTTCTGACAAGAAAAGTGTTGAATCCCCAATTCCGTCTTCGTCAGCACTGTCTTAAATGGTAAAACATTTCTTTTACCATTTCAGACAGTGCTAACGAAGACGGAATTGGGGATTCAACCTGTTTCTTGTCAGAAACCACTGGTCCATGTCTGATTAAAATCTGTATTTATGAATAAAATATATATATATATATATATATTTATATATATATATATAGAGAGAGAGAGAGAGTGAGAGAGAGAGAGAGATTTTCTAGTGTATGGTGTTTGCTTATGAATGAGAAAATGCATTTAGCAATATTTCCAACATCTGAGTTTGGTGTTCGAGAATGGAATTGTCTACTCGTGGTCTTTCGTCATTGATCAAACAAATAAGTAAATCTCTATTTGTAACAGCTGTAGTTCCGACGTCGAACCAGCTAAAGAATATCGATTCTTCGCTAAATGACCTCGGCCCCTTTTAATTTAAGTTGAGCTCTGCAGAATTTGATTCAGAATAGGCAAATATTCAAGTGTGGTTTGTGGCGATGAAATTAATCAGTGTAGGCGACTTTTAATTAATATCCAGGTGACGAGGTTAAAAAGGGTTATGCTACGTATTTCTAACCAATGTCAGAATAATATGAGAATAAATGAATAGAGAAATATACTAATAGACGAATAAAATCAACTTGTCTTGATATAATAAGTCGCAATATTCTGATTTCGTAAAAGAAAGGTGTACCATAAAGTCACTAAAGTATTTATATTATGGTTGGTTAAAACTAAGTAAACACACATTATAAGCATTAACTAGTATTAAACAAAAGCTTACTTAATAAACGTTAGTTTCTCTAATAATCGTGGTTTACACATTTTGATCACACAAGGTGCATACTAAAATGCCCATTAATTGAATTATATTTGAATACAAATTTATTTTAATTAATTTAATAAGCCATAATTGTGACATGGCTTACACACTGACGGCTTACTTACTAAATACCTGTATATTATACTCATACTCGCTTACCGTATTTTGATTGATTGTCCCGTGCGTATATCATAACGTTTTATAACTCTCGCTTCTGTTACTCTCTTGTCTTGTTTATTAACAGTTAGGGAGATGAGAAACAAGAGAACAATGAGAGAAGGACCACATCTTACTATGAGTCAAGACTGATAAGTAATAGGTCTTCCTTATTTAAAAAAAAAATGATTAACTGAATTAACATTTTTCCTGATTCAAACAATTTAACCCATAATAAATAGTAGTATTTTACTCACTAGCACTTCTCACAAAGGTAATCGTCAGAGATAACTCACTGATAATAACCGGTAGTGTCCATGGAGTCTACTTGACAACAAGTCTCCCCAAATGTCTAGTGCTCTCCACCGCTTTTAATTACCTTTGCAAATTGCTTTGCGTCATCGCAACAATCGTTTAACATTGACTCCTCGCTGGCAACGACCATGGGTCTTCACTGCAATTTGAGTGACAATGGGTCTCTTCAAGGTCCCACTGTAGGTCTACTGAGTTCTCTTTCTTCTACGTCTGTCAATCGTCCTTAACCGTTCACGATTATTTTGTGTAGTATCATGCATTTCTTTACGGGTCGTTGTTTATAAATTTATTTCAGTTTCAGTTCTTTTGAGTAAATTTGTTGTTCTTTCTGTATTTTTGCTATATTTCTGCATCCATGTTGTTGGTTAGAGTGTGTTGATTATGTGGTTTAGTTTCAGCATTCAACGATTTTCCTCAGTATTTTAGCTGTTTTCATCATTGTTGTTCGGTGTATAGTCTTCGTATTCCCACTTTCCAGGTTTTTCGAGACAGTTTCTCGTGCCCTATTATTATTATTATTATTATTATTATTATTATTATTATTATTATTATTATTATTATTATTATTATTATTATTATTATTTACTCACTAGGAGTTATCACACTGGTCATCGTCAGTGATCGCCGACTGCCAAAAAACTGTGGTATTCCCTGGAGTCTGAGTGACAACAAGTCTCCTCAGACTTCCAGTATGCTCCACCTCTTTTCGTTCATCATCGCTGATTACCTTGCGTTATCGCAACAGCCACCTACCACCGATTTCCCGCTGATAAGGGCCATTGGTCCTCTCTGGGGCTTGAGTGGCAAATTATTATTATTATTATTATTATTATTATTATTATTATTATTATTATTATTATTATTATTATACAGTGTTACTCTAACTTGTTATGACAAAAAAACTCTTATCCCTGTTTTTTATCGGTCAGCGGATATCCCATTAATGCAAGCGATCGATAAAAACACTTTCCTTCGGCTTTTATTGTCGTTGTTCCAAAAGCAAAATTGAAATTAGGTAAACAGTCAATCAGCTGCTGATAACTTTTTCTTTATTAATTTCCTTGATTTGTCTGGCTTTCTTGTTAAACTTTTTACTAGAGAAAGAGAGAACGAGAGAAAGAGAGGCGAGTACATAAGGGTGTGCATTTGATATAGGTTACAAACTAAGGATGTGTAAGAAGAGAAGTTTTAAAAGAAAAATGCTACATAGGTATTTGTTACTTGTCTAATTAATTATTTATACCGCTGGGCAATATCTTGCATGCCAACTAGTTAACAAGAACATAAATTTTAATTAAGTATGAAATTATTTTATAATTAACTACGCTTTTCTAAATAAGTGTTGTAAAGTAGTAAGAAACTGTTTTCTAATTTAAATAGCAAAACACATTTTCCTTACTATGAAACAGTTTTCGAATAAACTATGAAACGATTTATTAATTATCTACGGATCTGTTTTATTTTTAACTATGGTGAGTTTGTCTTCGGTCGTGTTATTTCATTCCGCAAGAATATAACTATTATTGTAAAAAGATAAAAAAAGCATGTTTTAAATAAATAGAATTGGTATAGTGTATTTATAATTAATTTTAAATTTAGGTAGAGTTGAATTTGGTCGTAAGAGCTACGTGTCCCAACGGGGACATCACGAGCAGGTGAAGTCGCAAGGTTACGTAGCGCATATAGAGGGATATGTGTCCATCTCTTTCGACTGAAATAGCAGTGAGAGTATTTTGGATTGTCGATGTTAGCTTCCCCTATGATGGCGATTGGTATATGGGTGCACATGTACACTCTTCAAACAGGCTGAAAAATCTATTAATTCTTCAGGAAAAATGAATTTGTGATTTGTCTTTATTAATAACGCTTATTCAAAGTTGTAATGAAAAAAAAGATAAACACAGACGGAGGATGGGTTCAACCTTAGGCTGCCAACTCACCACTGTGACTACGGAAATACGACCAGCTGGTTCTGCCGATGAAGTTGACATACCGTAGGTGCTGAACAACATTCCATCTATGCTACATTGTAAATGATCTAGGATGCCGATCCACAAGAAACACGTTTCTATTTAACTATATCTGAGATACGTCCAAGTGTTTATACGTTTTCTAACAGTATTAGTTCTTCAATTCAATTGAGTCTGGAACAATTAACTCTAATTAAATACGAATCATTTCTCTTAATGAACTTTAAAACTATTTTCTTGCCAGAAAAAGAACTTTCTTATTCATACGTTTGTATGTACGCCATTGAATTGTTTTAAACAATCCGACTATACTGTAACAGTAAAGAAGAAAAAAAGAATAAATGGTTTTATTGAAATGAATTACTTTAATATTCCGTCTGGTTCGGCGAACATAACCTCAGCGAAATAGGCAAACAGATTTACATTGTTTTAACAGAACACCAACAAAAATAAAATAAAATAAACTGTTTTCTCCAAATTAAGAAAATTGCTTTTTAAAAGCCGTGACTTCTTTTCATGTTTCAAATATAGAACAACTGTCTGCGCGGAATATTAAGTAATTATCCTCGCCGAATTTAATAGCTGGTAAACCCGGGCCATAATATAAGAAAATAACACCATTCAACTGATTGTAACGATAATTCATGTGTGCAATGCCACAAAGATGAAAAAAGACAAACGAGTGTTCTCTTTTCATCGAGATTGTATGTTTATACACGTTTTTGTTTGATTCTTTTTCCATGGCTTAACTTTTATTTGATTTATTCTACTTCATCGCACAAACGTATATCAAACAGTACCTATTAATCATGATGTATGTTGCTTCTTTGTGTTTGTTTCTGGTCGATTTGAGACACATAAGTGGGTAAATGTTGGCTTTTTGGTTGATCACAAGGACCATAACATAAGTGTGATATATTTTTGCAGATACACCACATTCACCTAGTAGGACGTATTCCTTACCAGAATTTAACGCTGTTCCAATACATAATAACTAACTTACTATATATATATATATATATATATATAAGAGAGAAGGAGAGAGAAAGAAAGGGACGGGGGGAATATAAAGACAGAAAGAGATAAAGAGAGGGGTGATATAGAAAGAGAGAGACAAGCAGACCGACATACAGACATACATACAAGCAGATAGCCTTAACGAGAGAACCTTTTGTGAAAACATGGTCGAAATATTGTCTTTATATATATATATATATATATATATATATATATATATATATATATATATACAAATATACAAATATATACATATATACGTACATATGCATACATCTATATCCATATCTATAAGGTTAACTCGGTTTCTCCCTGCTACTTCAGTTACAATAAGAAAATAACCTAACACTTCATATGTAAATCTTCTTCACTCATTACATACATCACTTCTCAAAGCGTGTTTCACGAAAATATTCTTACACTTTTTATAGAGACAAATATTATTACATTTATTGCTTCTTCCAAATACGTTTTCCAAAGAAGGTTGACAACCATCTTCTCTTCATTTCTACTCTTACGTCACGCTTTGTGTTCTTTTTTTATAGAAGCGATATTCTGTTACCGGACCGCTACATTCTAGATTCAGGTCATTATATTCTGTAAATCAAGATATATGAATCACATACGTATTAAGTAATCGGGTAAAGTTTTAATAAAAACGGAATTGTTTCCCATCACCAACAAATTCATTTTACCGTAATATATTCCATTTCTATTTGATAACTTGTTTTCGACGATATATATTGTTTTATACTATTTTAAGACAAACGGCTCAACATCTATGCTTTCGCAATCAAATAAGGCAAACAGCTCAAAATCCGTGCTGTCGCAACCAAATAAAACAAACAGCTCAAACTCTATTGCTCTCACTACCAAATAAGACAAACAGCTTAAAATGCATTGCGATCGCAACCAAATAAGACAAACAGCTCAAAATCCATGCTCTCGCAACAAAAAAAAACAAACAGCTGAAAATCCATTGCTATCGCAATAAAATAAGACACACAGTTTAACATATATTGCTCTCACAACCAAATAAGACAGTCAGCTCGAACCCCATGCTCTTGCAACCAAATAAGACAATCACCTCAAAATCTAAAACATTTAATAATAGAGTAGCTTTACATAAAAGCAACATCAACATCAAAGAACACCGTAAATTATTCGCCTCCCAACATGTGCACTCATGCAGCGGAGGGAAATTTGAAATAATGCCAATTTTCCAAAGCCAAGATAACACCTACTTTAAATACAAGAAAAAAAACTTGATATTTAAATTCAATCCAGCATTGAACAGAAAATAACTCTAACAACACACAATACGAACCACCTTTCTATTAACCTTTCTCTACCTCTCTCTATCAATCTATCATACCATACGCCTGTACGTGTGTGCACGCGCATGTGTGTGTGTGTGTGTGTGTGTATGTGTCGCTCACCTATGAACAAGATTCAGAACTGACCACACACGTGCGTGCACGCACGTACATGCACACGCGGGCACAACATCCATTTTGGAGACTGGGCAATTAAAAGCAATAAATTTAAAACAAAATCAAAGCACTTGCAGTAATTAAGATGGCCGAGTAAATAAAGGTCAAAATAACATGTACTTTATAAACACCTATGTAAAAGATTCAAAACTGACCACACACATGCGCGCACACACGCACACACCCACACGGACACAACAGTCATTTTAGAGATTTGGCAATTAAAAATAATAAATTTAAAAAGAAAATCTAGGCAGCCCGAGAAATCAGGATGCCCGATAAAATAAAGGTCAAAATAACACATACTTAATAAACACACACGACTTTGACAAAGAAGAGCAGAAAAAATATATAAAATTATCACAACACGAACTCACACACCCGCAAACCCACACAATCGCAAAACCGCCAACAATAACAACATTCTTTCAAATCGAGAGAAAGTTCTTTAAATTGATTTACATATCTGATACAAAGCTTGAAACACGTTATATAAAATGATAAAATAACAAAATAATAAATACATGTTGAAAAAAACATTTTACAAATGATGGTAGCCTTACTCCTTTACATATATAATTTTCTCTCGTTGGAATTGCACTTATACTGCACTACCCTCTTTTATATATATATATATATATATATATATATATATATATATATATATAAATGTAAGAGCATGTTTACAAAATATCGATTATGGTATAAATTGTGTATTCCAGTTAATTATAGTTATATATATATATATGTAAGAGCATGTTTACAAAATATCGATTATGGTATAAATTGTGTATTCCAATTAATTATAGTTATATATATATATATATATGTATATATATATATATATATATATATATGTATATATATATATATATATACATACATATATATATATATATATATATATATATATATATGTTGATGTTTGTTTGTTTTTCCGTTAAATAAACATATTCATATTCAAATACTTTAAATAATGGTACAATTATTCAAGATAGCTAAACACCCTATTGAAACTCTCCTTTAATTTTATCTGGAGGCAATTATTGTTTCGCACCTTAAAATAGATGAAATATATTTGAACGTAGAGAGACCGAAATTTCTATGTTAAAAAAGAGCTTTTACTCGTTTCAGACACAAACATTCGAACAAAATCAACTCGTCTGTGACGAATGTATTTTAAAAGGTATACATATTCAAATAATTATTTTTATTATTTACTTCAAGATTTAAAATAAGTATTCATTTATATTCTGTGAATTCATTTTCCGTTTTACATAAAGTTAGCGTCAACAAGTATTTTTCAATTTTTAAACGATGATGGTTCTATACCACTTACAGAGTTTTAAAATGACATTGCAATTAATGATGTAGTATCAATGTAAAATATTTCATTTGATATCACGTATAAACATACGCTCTTATCAAATTGAATCGATATTACATTTGATTTTATTAAAACAATACATTTTCTTGTTATTTATAAACTAAAAAAAATGAAGTAGCTATGTTTTAAAGAAAACACCCCCCTCTCTAAGCAACGTAGATATATTGGCTAACAATACCGCGCTAACATTTTATATCACTTGACTTCATATTATAATTGTTATTTATAATATTTTCTTTCAATGCTAAAATTGTAAACACAATTATATTTTAAATTATTTTTTCTAAAACCTTAAAACCAGCAATATATCTATACATTGCAACGTCGAGTGTATACCTCTTGTATTGCTCTTTCTATCTCTCTTTCTATCTTACTCTGAATATATATATATATATATATATATATATATATATATATATGTATTCTATCTCGAAATGTATGGTACACATCGATGGAGAAATCAATATGTAAATGTGATGCAGATGAAATACACTTTCATGGTACACAATGTCAATAAATACATATTAAAACAGATGTGTTACATACATTTTTTGTGTTACAGACATACAGGTAATAGATATACACGGATAATATATATATATATATATATAGTTATATATATAGTTATATATATATATAAATATATATATATATATAGTTATATATATAGTTATATATATATATATATATATATATATATATATATATATAAATATATATATATATATATATATATATATATATATATATATACGTTGAATTCGTGAAACAGATGATGACGAGTACGGAAACAGATAGTAACATGAAAACATATAAACACTTGTTTAACTTACACTTACATGTTAAACACTGTTTTAAATTACACAATTAAACAGACGTTGTATGTACATATAAACGTATTACAGATGAAAAGTGTTTGAATATATATTACTTTGCTGAACATTGCTTCCTTGGAAGCTGGAAAACTGCCTCTGATGTTGTTTGTCCTAATCGCATTTTTATGCGCATCCGTCAGTAAAAAATACATTACCATTTTCAAGTGTCTTGTTTTTAGCCATGCCCAGCTATTTTAGTAAGTTTCTTTATCTGGGTAGTCTTATGAAACCTCATGTAGTTGTTTTACCTTCCACCTTTCTTTTCTTGTGTATTTGTTTCTGGTTCACGTGTTTCTCACGTTGTTCGTTAGGATGGTGTATCTTGCTTCGGTGATTCACCTTTCCGTTTTCTTGGTTATGCATTTTCTCCAGCTTTTCTGGTGTCTTCTCCACATAATTGTATACTTATTAGTCCTGTTTCTCCTTCGATATTTTTCATGTAGATATTTTTGGATGTGGTGCGTTGTGCATGGCCATTAATTTTCTAGTCCGCTGGTCGGGGTCCAACCATATTAATAGGATCATAATGTATCTCATTATGTATCTCATTACTGCCTAGATGTTTATTCCTTTTACTAGATTTTCGCTAACAAATTTCGTTTTTAAGAGTTTTTTAGTTCTTAGCAGATATTTTTTCCGTTATTATTATTATTATTATTATTATTAGTAGTAGTAGTAGTAGTAGTAGTATTACTATTGGCTCAGTGTCTTTACACAAGTAAATATCAGTGATTGTTCGCTAACTATAGCAAGTAGTAGTGTTTCCTGTAATCTGAATGCCAACAAGTATTCCAAGATGTGAAGTAGTAACTGCCTTTTTCAATAACCGTTGTAAATCACATGGCGTTATCGTAACAGCCGTTTGTTTTCATTGATATATACTGACCATTGTTTTTCTTGTGGAATTTGAATGGTTTGTTATGTTTTACATTGTGATGAAAAACCTTTCCCTGTTTAAACAAGTATCGGGTAGAGCTGTAAGTGGAATATTTTCACGACTAGTTGACATCAATGTTCAGGTTTAGCAACACCCAATACAGTTGTATGAATACTGCTTAGAGTATTCAGCCATAGGGAGATCGACAAAAGATCACATGTTGTAAAAGATCCGGTTTCATATGATTTTGAGATCACTTCTGTTTGATTTTTAATGGTTGGAATAGGTGTCTTGCATCAATTTAGGAGCATGCTTTTTATTCACTTAAACCTACGTTTATTTACCAACTTTGGATATACTAGGTTGGGCATCGGATCATTTCCGGTTTTCTCTAACACATTTAAAGCGAATCCAAGCAGTTTTGCAATGAATCTATCCAGGTGAGAGTAATTCCAGCGACACACTCAACAGGGTGTCATGGCTGTATGTTTGGTATCAGTTAGATTTTTTATAGGGGATAACACTCTTAATCCCAGCGGTAAACGAATCAGATATATCGAAAGCGAGACATATTACATTTTCTCAGAGAATGCAGGGGAATTACAGAGTTGAAAGACCAGAAGCTACCCCTAATAAACTATTTAATATTGGTGCACTCGGCAATGCAAGTTGCATCCAAGGTCTTCTTAAACGCAGATTTGTATTAATTGTGACAACTTAGTTATTCACACATGAATTAGACTAGTGTAAGTATTCAAGACAAATTGATGGAGGCATCTGGAGTAGGCTTGTCAACAATTAGATACAGCTAACCTACACGGGAAGCAAGTCTTGTTTTAGTTGTATATTCTCTGTTCATTGTAAACATTCAAGTCGCCACATACATGCATGTTAGCAGAATGCTAAACAGAAAGATCTTGTCAATTATCTTCAGAGATTCGCTCAAAGCAGGTACGGTTGTAAGGACGATGAAAAAAAAAGTCCAACTCGAAAATGCATATAGGGTAGTAGTGTTTTTGGAGATTTCATTGCCACATGGCAAACCGTCTCTGATGTAGATCCAACTGCCATGCCCATGGCTATGCTGAAAGACGGTTTCGAGGTTATTTGACAATAACCTAGATATAAATTGGCAGGGCGATGTCAGTCTCAACAACAACAAAAACTAATCGTTAACTTGTAGTGGATTTTAACCTCTTAAATGTTGGAACACAGACTATTTTGTATTAGGGAGTGAGTGTTAAAAGGGTTACGTCATAAAGGGTAGATGGTAGTTATTGCCAACTTTACAGAGTGAGTAGAAGACTTGTGATTCTATATCCAACGTCAGAAGTGTTAGAAGAGATAAAGAGAGAGAGAGATAATGAGAAGGAAAAGCCTAGCCTTGACAACGTTTATCAACGATAATTAGTGGTTCTTACCGTGTCAATGTTGCCCTGTCGTAAATATTAAAGACCGACCCATATGGGTGAGTTCTCAGTGTACGTAAAGACCACCTCAATTGCTTTATATTCCTTCTATTGTTATTGCTTAACTGTTTGTATCTGGCATATTGACTACAGATGCTGAAATGCGTCTCAATGTTGGTAATCCCGCGACGTAGATGAACGCTGGCTCAGCATTAATGAATAAGGAGCACATGTGTATAATCGTAACGACAATGCATTTAATTCTGCAACACAATCTATTTGAGCAGATTGTTAGCTGCATAAAATATTCCCAACCCCATATTATTATCATTTCTTAAACCGATTTAGTTTTGAGTAATATCTTACCGATATTCCGATATTTACACTGAGATTTTCACGCTACTTACTTACCTGCCGATTATTTGAAATATGCCGATCTCACCTAACACGAGATACTGATTGACCAATCAAGACGTTTTGTATGCATTCGATCTAATTTATATCTAAGATACAAGTTTAATATGTTTCCCTATATATCGCATATTAAGGATTTCTCCAATCTTAACTACATTATATTTGAGACAGATTTAGACGTTTTAAAAGAAAAGAACCAACACTCCATCTAGGTTAATAATTAATGTATTCTCAAAATTCGAAATGCTTCTCACACAGGATATTCTGCCGAGTAGAACTCACTAAAATACGCAACCATTCAATCACCTACGTTGCCCTCCTGGCTCTACATTAACCCGAATTGATAGTACAAAGAAAAACAAATACACTTTTACGAGACGCCCACTCAAACTCTCTTCGCCTCAATGCTAGCGTTCACAGATATCCGGAGAGTTAGAACGAATATCAATGCCGGATATCCGAGTACTAAGTGTAACTAACCTACAATCGTATATCTCGTCACAGGATTTTGACATGACTAAATACTTCCCACTCTACCGTAAACATCTGGCAATCATGTGTAGGGGTTAGGATTTTATGTTCGGTACACCCAACCCTTGACAGGAAAACATAGGCTAACATCATCAGATGATCTAGCTTAAATGTGCATTTGACTAAACTTACGGCACAACCTTAGTTACTTAAATTTCATATACCGTTCTTCTTCGACAAAATACTGCTCTGCTTAACTTTCATCTCCGAAATAATAGATGTTATATTCTCCCGTGACTTGAATGCGAACATTAATGTATTTGGGGGTTTTAATGTAACTCATCGTGACTGGTTTGGATTCTCGATCTATACAGGTATAGCTAGTAACTCCACACATAGTTTCTCCATAGCACACTACAAATCATAGATCGTGACCTTCCGATCTGCCTCCTTTATCATGTGAACAGTGAGCCTCACTACTCGACTTTGCTTCGACCTTAATGCCAGAGCCTTGTGTGCTGAATGCCCATAGTCCGCTATTGAACGCTGATCATGTTGTGGTAATGATTGATATCATCCTAAAATCTCGTCAATGCTGATGAGCCGTTGCTCAAAACGACGAGATTCAACAAACGGACTAATTATAAATACATCAGGGATCACTTCAAAGCCCCCCCCCATGAAGTGAAAGTACGACCTGTCCTGCTGATCAGGATACACATGAGGTAACCGAATGGGGCAAAGAAAGCCGAAATCCTACAACAAGCTCCACACGATAGCATTCCAACAATTCAACCACCATAAGTCAACTACAAATAGACATAAACTTATAGAGTCTAGAAATCATTGTAAGATTATAATAAATGAAGCCAAGCGAATGTATACAGAGCTAACCAATATCACAAATTGAGTCACAGAAACTAGGTACTCACTATTTCTGGAAAATTATCAATAGTGTGGTTACCAATGAGCAATAAACAATTTTCCCGCTATCCAACTACACTGATGTCGTTTGCCCGGCGTTTCGCCTTAAACTCCACTTTGAACTCCGAAAACAACTTACTCTCACAGTTCGTATTGCAGACTGAAGCCACACATGATTGACACCTTCAAAGCATGTCGGTCTGATCTTATACCAGTAATAGTAATGTATAAATGTTCTGCTGAACTGAGCCCTGTTCTCTCAAAAATCTAAAATAATTGCCTTGCTGAATCTTGTTCTGTGGTAGCTGAATCATTTTTTCTGTGATACCCTCAAGAATACTGGAGATAGGACTGACCTATAGAATTATTGCAGTATAAGTCTACTCCCACTCTTCGGTAAAATATTTGAATCCTTAATCAATCTAGCGATAGTCCGGCAATTCGTTAATGCTTAACTTCTTTCTGGCCATATCTATAGATTTAGGCAAGTATAGTCTACCACGGATATCCTAACAGTCATCTCTGAACGCATATACTATACACTGAACAAGAAAGTTGAAGCTAGGGCGGTAGTGCTTTATATACCTAAAACCTTTGACAAGGTCTGGCATAAAAGTGTTCTAATAAAAATGTATCTATATAGTATAATTGAACAACATTTAATATAAGTCGATCCTTCTTATCTTAGGATTGTCCTCGATGACCGTTCTATCCAATAAAAGTGAAATAAATGAAGGTGTCCGTCAGGGATATATCCTTGCCCTTTATTGTTCCTGATTTTCATTAATGGTTTCCCTTATGACATTGTGTCTGAGATGAGTATATTTGCTGACGTTTGCTTTGAACCTGACACACACATATGCGAGGCAATAACTGAATCCTTAGAGAGTTACATCCAGTATGTAGTGGAATGGGAACATAAATTAATGATAAGATTTAATGTTGCTAAGATAACGTTACTTTCCTTCAACCGCCGACTGTCATGGAAAATAACCTAAAAGTCCAACAAAAATTGTTCGACCTAAGATTCACAAAGAACATGAATTGGAACAAATACAAAAACTACATCGCCTATGCTGCTGCTACAATAGTCGGCTCCCTTTACTGTGCTGGAAGACATTTCACACGTGACAGTATCCTATATTTCTACAAAAATAGTATTAGAGTATTGTTGTCAAATCTGGGCTGGTGCACCACTCACTAGTCACCCGGTCTAAGACAAGCTCCCAAAACAGTATCTAATCAAATATGTGACTAACTACCTACCAAGCACAAGCCCTTGCCCCATCGCTGCAATGTTGCATTGTTGTGCTTTTTTTACATGTACTTCAATGGAATCTGTTTCAATGAACTTGTTGCTCTGTTGCTCTCTTGACGTAAATATACTCGATGAACCTAACAGTCAACTAATTCCCATATATTCATTGTGGAGCGCCCCAGATGTCGGATAGCCTTCTATTCTAATAGCTTCTTTTTATCAATCAGTCGCCGTCTGGAACTCCCTCCCTGTATTTTCGACTGTACCGACATGCAGAAATGTGAGACTTATGTGAACAAGCATCTTGATGCACAACGCGAAATTTAGGATGCACGGTAAACTTTCAATCTAATTCTCAGTCGCTCCTTACAGTTATAATTGCAATCACCTTTGTTTAGAGTGAACTAAGTTTTAAATAAAATGAAAACGAAAGTGTTGAGCACCCACTAGAAACTCAACAGACTACATCTAATGACCCAACTGCAAAATAATTACTTTTTTAAGAGAGTGCACCTATCCAACATTTTCCATAATATTTTCCGGATGATATGAAAGTGTAATATCTGTTTTCTTCTCTTGTCAGACAATAGAAAGTTTTTCTCGACTGGTTTAATTTTCTTTGTTCCAAGCTCTTAGATATCACCCACGATCTTTTGTGAATTGTAAACTGTAGAAATACGCTATTTTTATATTTCTTTACTCACCGAATGTATGAGTACACTATGGCGAGTGTTTCAATTATATACACCGTATATAATGCGAATAACATGTTATCATCACGATTTGCAACTTTCCATCGTCGTACATACCCGAAAAGATAGTGATCAAATAACACAAGGTCGGCTATTGAGACAATTATTACAAGACGATCATCATAATTATATGTTATGCTTGCTTTCAACAGACTAGTTATATATCCTAAGCCTCGGGATAGCTCACTATCGCAGTGTTGCTTCAGCTTAATTAAAGAGTTGTTTATAACGAACACTAAATTATCCAATACACTAGTGACTCTAATCGTCCATGGTTAACAAAATCATAGCTAAAGGAAAAATCAATTTTTAGTCGAGTGAAATGATTTATAATGTTTTACGAATCATTACATCACAACCATCAGTGAATTATTCATACTGTTTATTCTGATGACAGCAATAAATAAAAAATAGTGTGTGATATTGATCAGCTGTGATCCTCTGAACGGCTGCATCTGACCTCTCAACGTCTTGTCTACGTCTGAGTTGCCAGCTTATTTTTTTAATAGTTGTGAGCTCCTCGTGAATCTAAATATTTAAATATTGCTTGTATGTAAACAGTGATGTGTGTTTACGTATCACACTCTTATGAAGATATATTTATTAAGTTTCAAAAGTTAACATTTCAACGTTTTTATCTTGAAGTTTATTTTAATACTTCAAAGATCTAGACGCCTGTATTTAAAACTAAACGTTACCTTTCAGGTCAAGATCACAGATCTCTTTTCAATTAATCTGTTTTATTTATTGCATCATCATTTTGTGACGTTATCTACTGTACCAAATTATGTCAGTTCTTTTTCCAATGGATGTCTGTGTCTCTTACTGACACCATCCTTTGTGACGTCTTCATTTTAGTTACGTTATAAAGTTTAGAAACGTACAAACAAAAAGAAAACACGATAATAGAAATAGTACTAACAAGTAAGATGCACAGTCATTTAGTAGTATATCTGACCTTAACTGTCACTGTATACATAGATAATCCGTGACGTTATGGTTTACATATCGTGTAGTTTCTCTATTTTAATGAATGTTATAATCCTTTTGTTACTTCTACATTTATGGGATCATTATTATGTGTAGTCACACGTCTTATTACGTGTATATTTACTAGAATCTTAACTGTACCGAATAATTAAAGTTCTACTCATTTTATTGCACATTATTAAGCGAATAAAACATTGATCTTTTCTCCAATATCAAGAAATATACGAGCCAACAATCATGACGAAAGTATTTTCAAACCACAGTCTGTACTGTTTGCTAGTTGTTGTATAATCCATTTATCGAATCTAGTTATTTTATTAATTTATTTCAAGTGATATCCATCATATATATCAGGGGATGCCCTTTTCATGTCAATCTCAGAACATATTATATCTCCCGCATAGATTGGGCCTTGATGGATACTCAAATTAAGGGTCAGCCTGTACATGAACGTAATGACAAGTGTTAGTAACTGACAGCCGATCCCAAATTTATATATGTCTAATGAATGTAGTTCAATATCAAATTAGGTACAACATCCATAATATGTTAACCATACCTTATACCCCACTCGTATCTGGCAATACATATATATATATATATATATACATATATATATATATATATATATATATATATATATATATATATATATATATATATATATATATATATATATATACTTAAGTGTGTTATTCTTACAGTCGATGTCGTTTCAGGGTTTCTACTCTCATCAGTGCAGGAGTGGCGGTTGCAAGCGGTCGCATTGGCTTGAACGCAGTTCGTAGATAAAGCCAAGAATCACGAGCCTAAATCCCAAGCCCAGACGCCCGGGGGAAATCATCACATACAGTAATTGAATTAATGTACACTTACCCGGAGGCGGGGGAAAGCGTCATGTTGTCGATATTTTTCAATGCGCGAGCAGAACTTTACTTACTCGTAGGATGACAACAATCTTGTAATTTCAAACAGGGATCTACTATAATTACTATTGAATATTAAAAGGGCATTAACTTATAAATATTTTTTAAAATACTAAGTGTGTTATACTTACAGACAAAGTCGTTTCGGGTGTTCCACTAGCATCAGTTAGGGAGTGGTGCTTTCAAGCAGTCGCATGGGCTTGGACGCACTTTCTAGATACAGCTTAGAATCACGAGCTTTACTAAACATAATACTTCTGTTAAGTGATATTGGGAATTAGCTTTACATGCGTACACGTTAAGTTGAAAGGCCGATACTAATTAAATCACCGATATTAAACTACATTGCGCATGATTAGTACACGATGGGTAACCATTTGGGAAAACAAGGTACTGCATATCGTGTGGAGACGATACTTTCCTGTGAAAACTAACGTCGTCAAAAAGGACCGCGAACTGACAACGGAAAATAGCGGTTATTCACTATATAATTCTTTGTGATTCTGAACGTGAGAATTAGGAACTTGGAGTGCACAACGTACCGTAATTAGATAAGATTACAGGCGGGCATGGGTTGAATTTCAGAATTATTTACATAGAAATTTGAGATACGGTTCTAATTAAATGAACTCTACACCTCTTAAAACATTCTCCAAATTAGTATCTTAAAAGATTGACAGGAATCATTTTTATACATACGCATTTAAATATTTTCTTTTTACAGTTCTCTGTAAACTATCTTCAAGAAGCATGAAATGATATCATTTAAAAGGGGAATAGAATTTGGTAAACCTATCCATTGTGTTGATAGAAATATCCTTGCGATTAAATTGCTAGAGATAACTGAAGTTTAGATATTTATTTAACACTTTTGGAAAGATTTCCGTCAAATCGAACGAGAATTATGGTCTTTTCTATTCCGTGTTTAATAATTGCGTCCGCATCGCAATTCATGTTATAATAAATATATGAAAATACATTAATGTAATAATTTTCTGATATCCGGCAATGAATAAAAAATGTGAAAATATAGAAAATCGAATTACAAAAGGCATTATCTCGAAATATAAACTGTCAGCGTTAAGTTCGATTATTCATGTGCGAAAAAGGGTGATTAAATGCGAGTTACACCGACCCGGCGTTGTCTTAGGGTAATTTTACTTTCATTTTTTATTTATATATATATATATATATATATATATATATATATATAGAGAGAGAGAGAGAGAGAGAGATATTTGACCATAAGGAATTTACTTCTTGCACTGAAGATTGCGTTAGCATGAAACCTCGATGTATGTAGGTGATAAATAATTAATATTTATTCATAAATATATATATATATATATATTCGTCTTAAGTATTTAATCACACAAGCATGTAATCGTTTCCATATGTAACACGCAAAAACATATATTTCCGAGACGTGGTATTAGTTTACATACTTATGAATGATGGTATATTAGTTGACTATATATTAGTGTCGATAATTAGCGCAATATCTTGAATTCAAAGTAAGCATTTAAAGAAACCAAAAAAGCATACTTAATAATAGTAACTGATATAATATTTGCTTCAAAATAATACAATAAATGATAGTTAAGCTATATTCGTGTGTTTGGGTTAATTGTTAATAGTTCACAACTTTAGATTATTTTCCTAATTAATATTTATAAAATGTGTATGTTCATAACAAATGCTTAACTAAACTGTATAAACTCTCAAACCTGCGAATAGATTTTATGAAATGGAAGATCAAAAGCAGAAAAAAACACTTTAAAAGAAATGTAATTGGTGTGCACTTCCTTTCAGTATCTTAACTGCATCTTGTCATCATTATCTTTCTGACTGTATCCGTGAAGCCTGTATGACAGTCCTATAGATTGAAACATTGAGTCTGACTCGATTATCTCGTATTGAAACAACTTTATTTTCTTTGTGTAGAAATAAACAGAATATATTATTTTAATATAATATTATTTCGAAGATTGAATTTAAGCGATTACATTCCCCATAATTTAAGTTTTTTTAAACATAATTCACCCAAAACAAGGCAGGTCGCCACTGTAGACGTAAGGGGCTACTGAGAATTAACGTGTAGATTTTGAGTGCTATCCTAAGTTTAGACCTCTGCAGCGAGATATCTGTTTACATTAGTTTTAAAACTCTGCATGCCGGTACAATCGAGGAACCAGAGTGCAGGGAAGGAGTTCCGAAGACTGACAGCAAGAGGAAATAAGCTACTGGAGTAGAAGGTTCTCCGGCATCTGGGGACCATTCACAGTTAATGGATGGAACCTAGTTTATTGTCGGTTATTTCTAGTGATTTGCGTCGAGGGAGCACTAAAGGAGGTAGTTCATCGGATCACAATCTATTGAAGTATTTGTAAAACAAATTCAACGTTTAAACATTGCGGAAAGTGTCATGGAGCTTGGTGAATAGTGAGGGTCCTATTAATTTGACAACTTTTTCTTGGACCGTGTCTAAGAGAAAGAGACTCGTTGATGATACACCACCCAGATGTGACAACAACACTCCGTACGTGGGCGGATTCTGGCTTTGTAGAGATACAGCATAATGCCAGGTATGAGGAGTTTACTAGCACGGTAGACGGAACTCATCTTACCTGCAGCAGTTTTTGCAATGACTTCAATGTATTGTTCAATTCTTGTTACCTATGAGTGTTTGACCCAGTATTATTTATTTTTAATACCTTTTTTTTTATTTGATATGTATATATATATATATATATATATATATATATATATATAATTTAAATACATACTATTTTTAGAGTATTAGAACTTATTGCATTTAACTTCTTCAAAACAAAAGTGTGTCTAGGATATGAGGATTTATATGATGGTGGTGTACGTTATCGAAATAAACGTGTAGTGCATTTATATCCGTTTCTGATGATTGCAGTTGCTATGTTTGTGATGTGACCGTATCGTTTATTGAAGTGATGTTGTGAGACATAGAACGAGTATATGAACATGAATTTGCATGTAAAAACTTTAAGTGTGGATCAGAAATGATATTAATTAATATATTTACAACTAATAAATAATGTACTTTTATAATGAGACCATTAATTGAAGCCGCTCTACGACGCAGGTCTATTGACAAGTGGTCTCTCAACTGAATACATCGGGCGTAACTCTTCTCAAAATATCTTTCAGGCAAGCTAAACAACATTAAATTGAGTAACCTTCATTTAATAAACATATTTGTTTAATGAATCAATCATATCTTTATCTTACTTCCAACGTTTTAGGTTTTTGTTTCTTTGTCTTTTGTCGTGGTCTGACTTACATCGGCTACGTACACATGTGTATGTTTCTATTGTGACAAGCTTGTGCTGCTAGGGCAAATGATGTGCATTAGTAAACGATCTTTCCGATTCAATAGAGTTTCAGTCTGTGAACTACCGTTGGTAGCATTTGGGTAAAAGTAGCTCTATATGAATATCTTTAAGATTTCTCGAGTAGTTCTCTCTCCTTTGAGTTCTAAGAGAGTTCTCGTAAATGTATCAACAACACGCTCGGCTGTCCATTGGATTTAGTGTGAGAAAGTCGAATGCGGATGTGTTTGACAGTATTCTGTTTAAAGAAATCTGTAAATTTCACTGGAGTGAAAGCAATACCATTGTGAGAGACTTGCAATTTTGATTTTTTTTAATAGGTGATGCGGCTACTCCTAAAAATAGACGACTTTTAATATAGAACATTTTAAAAATACCACTCTTTAGAAATACAAACTATAAATAAATAAATTAAATAATTTACAAAGTAAAAAATAACACGTAAACTATAAATAAATAAACAAATGAAAAATAAATAAAATAAGACAATTAATTAATTACACAAAACAAATATCTGACCCTTGTACTTGCTTCAGAAAGAGACGTCTTAGCAATGCACCGCTAAACAGTGAATCGAAACGGGAAATCCGCTGTTGTTTTTATTTCGAGACGCTGAATATTATTTATGGGCTATAGATGTATATATATATATATATATATATATATATATATATATATATATATATATATATATATATATAAATATGAATATATATATATATATATATATATATATATATATATATATATATACGTATATATATATATATATATATATATATATATGCTTTCGACTGCTTGCTAGATAGCCGCCGTATGAGCTATTTAGATGTTAATTTACTTCCAATTTCTTGATAATGCGTGGTGGAACATTGGTATGTGCTACTGCCTCAAATATGTCTTTCGTATCGTGTTTCAAACCGACAGGAAGCGTCTCCTCTCATACTGGTGAGTGCAGGTTTTGCTCAACCCGGAATAATCTCACTTGACTCGAGGGCCAAAATATATGTATTTGGAGATTTTAATGCACACCACAGTAAGTGGCTTAACATTCTCCAGTTATAAAGACACAACTGGTAACTCGACATATACTCTCCATAGTGCACTCTTTCACATAATGTAACTTTTCAGACTCGTCTCCCTGATTGTGTGGAGCAGCAAACCTCACTTCCTGACCTGCCATTGACCTCATTGCTCGAGGCTTATGTGTCGAATGCCCATAGCGAGTTTTGGGAACACCGATCATCTTGTGGTAATGGCTGATAAAATGTTGTCTTAAAATTGATGAACCGTTCCTCTAAACGACAAGATACTACAAGCAGGCTGATTACAGAGATTACATCATTAACGCCTCATGGAGTGAAAACTTTTCTCTCACTGCTTATGAGTGCGCGAAAGCAGGCATTGAAGCATATGCGCCTATGCAAACATTCTAGAACAATCCCCACACTAAACAATGGTTCACCTCGAAATGTGAAGTCGCTATTGCAGAAAGGCAGCCAACATTCCGACAATTTGGTCGGCATAATTCAACTGCGAAACAACAGGAATTTATAGTGTCCGACAGAATAGTAAGGAAATGATAGGTGAAACAACTAGGTACTCGCGGTTTCTAGAAAATTTTAAATACTGTAATGAACAATGGACAATCAACAATTCTCTGCTATCAAACCAAAAACCCAACAAACGAATCCCTCCCTAAATTATCATTGCGGACTGAACCCGTACGTTATCACACGGTCATCACCTCGTCTCATGCCAGTGACATCATACAAAACATTGACACATCTAAAGCATGTGGGTCTGATATTATCCAAGTAAATGTAATAAAGAAATGCTCTGCTGAAATGGACCATGTCCACTCCTTATTTTACAATCAATGCCTTGCTGGATCTTGCTTCACTGATAGCTGGAAGATTGATTATATGGTTCCAGTCTTCAAGAATTTCGGAGATATAACTGACTCTCAAAACTATCGCCCAATCAGTATCCTCCCGACTTTCATTAAAACTTAGAACTCATAATAAATCAAGCGATAGTCCATCATCTCGTAAATGCTAAAGTTCTTTCTAACCAACATTATGAATTAAGGCAAGCACGGTTCACCTCAGATATAAATGCGGTCATTTCTGAACGCATATACCATACACTGAACAATGCAGGTGAGACTAGGGAGCCAGCGCTTGATATATCCAAAGCCTTTGACAAAGTCTGGCGTAAAGGACTTCTCATTAAACTTAATTCACATGATATTACTGCACGAATATTTGATATAATTAGATCCTTCCTTACCAAAAGAAATTTCAGGTTGCCCTCACTGACCATTTATCCGAACAACAAGACATAACTGCTAGTGTATCCAGCGCTTTACTTTTTTACCTTTATTGTTCCTTATTTTCATAAACCGCCCTGATAACATTGTGTCGTAGATGGGTGTATTTGCTGACGACACCACACTCTACTCTCATCATGTGGGAAAACGAACGAGCACATACACGAGACAATGTTTGAATCCTTAAAATGTGACCTGAAGTCTGTAGTGGAGTGAGGTCATGAATTGATGGTTACATTGAATACTGCTAAGACAAAGCAACATTCCTTCAACAATTACAAAAATAACTCTTCAACCACCGGTTGCAATAGCAAATAACACCCTACATTAAATTAAACCGTTCAAACTGCTCAGCCTAAAGTTCACAGGTAACATGAATTAGGACACATACACTGAAAATATTGCTGGAAAGAAGGTGGGCTCCCTCTACCGTGCTAGTAAATTTCTCACACCTGACATTAACCTATATCTCTACAAAGCCACCAGTCGCCTATGCATGGAATGGTGTTGGCACATCTGCGCTGTTACTCTTCGTCAACGTTAAAAAAGAATCGCTAATTTAATAGGTATCTCACTATCCACCAAGCTGTTGATGCGTGTATCTATATATACTGTATAGTTATTAAAATAATGTAGATCTGTTAAACAATGTAAAGTACGTGAAATTACGTGTTTGTAAAAATGTTAAATTATAATCATGTGTGTAAATGTAAAATATTTAATGACACCTTTAGGGATGTTCAGTTTTGTTAGAGCCATACACATACTCACCATTATACAATATACATGATGTGTTATTCATTTAATGATTTCAGATTCAAATAATACCTTTTGTATTATTTATGTGCAATATTTGTTTACATATAAGCTATAAGGTTGTTTATATATATATATATATATATATATATATATATATATATATATATATATATATATATATATATATTATATATATATATATATATATATATGAAGAAGAATGGAAATGAATTAGAGAAGGCACGAGAGGTAGTGAGAGAGGATTCAAAGTTAAATTCCAAGAAGCCACAACTTCAGGTGCGGCGAAAATAGAAAATCCAAAGGTAAAAAGTCCAATAAGAGGTACGTTCGTGGATGCAGCCTTTTAACGACCTACCTATCTACATCTCATTCTCTCCGCTGGACTTTTCGACACCGGACTTTTTAGCAATAGGACATTTGCTTGCATTCAAGCAGAGTTTTGCCCTGTATTTCTTTCCCTACAACTTTTATTTTATTTTTTCAAATTTTAAATCTTGGGCTTTGCCAACTTATCTATCCCAGCGACTTCCTCTGATGATAAGATTTTGATATTTGAAAAGCCTGGCTTAATGAAAATTTAACTTGAATACATTGCCTTTTTTGCTGAATATTCCTTGCTCTGAGCAATTGAATTGAATTTTGATTTGGCTTTTGCTTCTCTAATTCCTTTCCATTCTTCTTCATATCTACCTGCTCTATCCTGGATATTGAGCTGTATACTCTTCACAATAGATTTTACCTTTCCTAAAAGTTCGCTTTTAGTACACCACTTTATATATATATATATATATATATATATATATATATATATATATATTCAAAGAAGGAAAGATGAAGATGAACAATTGCATAAAATTACATAAATTTACATAAAATTCACACAAATTCTATTACATCGAAAGTTCAGATGTAAAAGGTACACACACACACACACACACACACACACACACACACACACATATATATATATATATATATATATATATATATATATATATATATATATATATATATGTATAGAAAGTAATGAAAATATATTCATACCAGTTAAGCTACACAGAGAATTCTGCGTTTTATTCCCGGGAGAATCATCAGGCTAATTGCCATAAGTATTTTTCTCATAACTTATTACATAGCTCTACTTACGTATCGAGCACTATTAAAGTTAATACTGACAATTTGATACAATAACAAACTTAAATCTCCTCATGAAGTTTTATGAACTATTAATATATATATATATATATATATATATATATATATATATATATATATATATATATATATATATACACAACGAAAGAAGCAAAATGCCTTCATAAAAACCATGTGTTAGATGCAGATATTGTCCATTAAAATAAAATAAAAAATAAAAATATTTGTTTTCTTCATCTTGACTTTTTAATGTAATATTTCGCTTGATATAACACGCCTCGACAGAGCTTTCGACAAATAAAAGGTATTCACCCTTTTTTCGTAGTAATATTCTCTGGTCTTCTAGAAGTGGCGTCCGATGTTATGTGGGCTAACGGTGCAAATGTCTCGTTTAAATTGAACTCAAATCGCGCATGGTCGCTGGTAGGTATAAATTTGGGAAAGTCCATCTTTATAAGATAGCAATTACAGTAAAAAAAAGACAAAAAGCTAATGTCAAATATGTTTTTCATAACCGAATATTGGAAACCAAATTATGAAATATTTCCCCTTAGAATGTGTATTCGTTTCATAAATACATATTAATGCAGCGTACCCCTTAAAGCAAATATCGTGAAACAATCTCTCTCTCTCTCTGTATATATATATATATATATATATATATATATATATATATATATATATATATATATATATATATCAACATGTCACACACGTGTGAATCAGCATGTTTAGACGTTTAGACCTACTTCATTCTGCGTTGTTTTAATTAAGTGTTTACAAGACGGGCAACGTTAAACGGTACTCTCGAGCTGACGGGCTTGAAACACTGCATTTATCAACAGCATTTCACTGGATTTCTGTCTACCTTCGTGTGTTATGTAATAAGTTATTTCAATTATATGCATCGATGTAAGCGAAGTATAAGCTATATGGTTTTATTGTCGTTAAAATCAAAATAAAGTCGTTAATGACATTTTTCATAGTTTTTATTTTAACAAAGTTGACCCCAAACAAGGCAGGCCGCCACTCTAGACGTAAGGGGCTACTGAGAACAAAGGGTAAAGTTTTTTTCAACCTAAATTAGGAGCTGTGCAGCTACATGCCTGTTTACCTTAGTTTTACATTAGTTCATGTCAGTAACGTTAGGAAAGCTGTGAGCAGGAAGTGAGTTCCAGAGTCCAGCAGCTATCTTTAAAATGTCTCAAATGTGATAAATTTACAGAAATAATAAAAAGGAAACAATAAAAAGAAATCTTAAATCGCGCAAAGCGTTGTATGGCGTGTATACTTTTCGGCTTACAATCAGCAATAGAGTTTCAAATGTTAAAAATAATTCCGCGAGTAAAACTATGAAATTACTTTATATTACTTTATATTACTTTATATTACTTTATATTACTTTATATTACTTTATATTACTTGTAATGAATTTTAATAAATATTCTAGGGATTAAACATAGTGTAAATGCATGTGACTTATTCCCTTTTTAGTCTGATGGTCTCTATTAATAGAGTGCATACATAGTTGTACACCGTATTTATTTAGACTTTGTTGTAGCAATATTAAAATCTGTCGTAAAAAAGACATTTGCGGCGAAAAGAGTAAACACGTATGTGTTTTGTTTTTAAATGTTCACGTTAAAAAAACGAGTATTTCGAGTCGTAAAATGTTCATTCATATTACACAATACATTATGTTGAGTTAAAAGTTACAGAAATTCAAAAACATTGTTTAATTAATCAATGAAATTTATTTAAAAATGTAAAATATGTAACGTATTACATTTATTTTTGTCAACATTAAATCATATTTTATGTCAACGCAGGCACACATAAATATGACGTTGATAACGTTGGTATGTTTTATATTTTTACATCAACATAATTTCTTTATGAATATAAATTATACTTTTAGTAATGTACATACAATTATGGTACAATTAGTTATTCAAGCATGTGAATGTTTAAGTTTTTTTAGTGTACTTCTTAAGGAATTGTGTATGCGGTTAAAAGTAAATGGCTCATTTAGCAGACATCTATTGTATACAGACTATTCATAGGCGATAGAGCCAAGCTATGCTAATAATTGTATAAGCGATGCCAACCACATTAAATGATTATGTGAAATGTCTTTACGTTTTTTAAATGAAATAATGTTGCGTGATATTTTCTGTTCTTATATATCAATGACACACCATTTTTATTTGATAATTTAGAGATAATTTTATGCGGTTGGTTTTCCTAGAAACATCGATGCACAGTTTTAAGATTGTCATGGTCAATGCCATATTAATCTTTATTACTGTCTATTTTGATGGAATAAATGCGGAATGCCCACACTATCAGTGTCTTGGAACACTAACTTGTGGATTGTGTGTTGAACGTTTTATTTTTTTGGGGGGGGGTACTTTCATCGTTGTGCCGCCTGATGAGGAGGTGTATTCTCGCACATTGTTCATGATTCTTTTGGACTGCATTTGTAGTAGCAACCATACTGTGAAAGTTTTTTGAACTACTTTCTTTCTTCTTAGATGGCCTCAAGTAGGGCTACACCACATTGAGTCTTGTCGGTTGTTGTGGTCCTTATTCCAGATATATACTTCCCCTGATGAACTGCCAAGCAAGAACCTGATTGAGTAGAAAAACACGTGTAGGGAAAATTCATCAAGTTTGAAAAATCTGAAAAATAAATAAACTATGCAAGAAAAATGTATTTTGTTGTGATGAATGATTTCTAGAACGAAATGTTTTGGTAAACCTTACAAAGAACACATATAAATGCTCTGTACCCTGTAATCGAGTATAATCGAGCTTGAAATGAAATTGAATATTGCCGGTCAATGGCTGTACTTAAAAGCAGTATGATTGTGATAGTTTTGTACCCCGTAAAATGTTGATGTTTCAGACGGTTTGAACGTTTGTAACAGACGATGACGCCGAATATCAACTCAAACGAAAATATCAACAAAGACTCGTTCATTTCAAAACAAGCAACGTCTCGTGTTGATTTGGTATCTTGTCAATTAGTCTAAGAAACAGCTGGTTCAAGCTAATCCGTTTTCCGCTTTGTTGTCAGGAAATTCATTTTCGCTCAAGCAGTTTACGATTATAATTGCTTTTTTCCTACGGACAGGATTGGCAAAGATCCAATTTAGTAAACGACTGCGGACGGATATCTTGCTTCAACGTGTTCGGCTGTACTTGAATGTGTTGAACTGCTATAACATGGCAAGATGTAATGAGCATGGATGGTAAGATTTTATGGTAATAATAAATAGCAAAAATCATGGGAATCGTTAAGTTAATTAAAGAAAATGAAAATAAAAAGAGGTTACATAAATACTGACGTGTAATTAATTTTTATTTTCAGTACTTATTAAAAGTATGTTTTTTATTACATGTTGATATGTCATGCTAGTAATCATTACTTATATAACGTTACATATCTTTATATAGTTGTATGTATACAGTTCACTTCTAAACTAATTAATCAATCTTCATGAATTTTGGAACACGTTTCTTAGGCATGATCCTGACTATATTTATTGTAATTTGAAAAAAATCAGATATATCTTATTTTTGCGAAATTTTAACAATAGGATATTAGACATAAATTAATGAATATTTCCCAAATGTCAGTTTCTTTGCAGAACTTTAAAGAGTTTTTAGGAGTATAACATGGGAATAACCTTTCATTTGAAAATTAAAACATTTCAAATGTACAGTAAATTTAAAGATGTCCGATGTTGCCTCCTGTAGAATAAATCTAAACGATGAAAAATACACTTTGTGATAAGGTAACGCCTGTAATAGTTATTCAAAGAAGTCAGCATCGTAGTTTGTATCATGGAAAGCTGGAACCTTCCAAAACTCGTGCACTACAGAGGGGTCAAGAGATGGACCCACGTTTTAAACACTTTTATCATCGCGCCCAACTCTTAAAACTTTCTAAAAATATGATACTTGCTAGCTTTGCCGGCTCGCTATCGGTTCGCAAAGTTGAAATACTTAAAACATTTTTTGAAATAATATACACTTCTTGCATAATTTAGTTGTAGTCATTTTCATTTATTAATACAGATACAACTTTAAGTTTGGTTAATTTCGATAAAAATGTATTTATCTAAATAGAGGAAAAGCAAGAAAAAACTTGTATTTTTATATGTAATTCAAAATTTCAAAATGCAATCTAAAAGCAAATTAATTTCTTCCTTCTTAATAGTTCTTTATAAAAGAACATTTCTACACAAATGCCAAATATGTTTCGATGAGAAAAATCAATATTTCGTAACAGAGCTATTTATCATAATGAAATAAAAAATAAGTGAATTAAAACAACAAAAACAACAACAACACATACCAGTTACTTAATAAAATGTCCTATTTCAAAAGCAACATTACAATTAGTTTGCATTGCGACTGATATCGCATATATATAAAATAGATGGTGTGGCTATTGTGTAACATTACATTAACTTAAAATGATGCGTTTTGACTTCACCGTTAATGCAAGAAATTGGGCAAACTTTCGAATTAATTCATTTAGATTAGAAATATCTTTCCCACTGATACTTTCAAATAATTAACGGATATCGCAGCACGACTAATTTAATTGTGGCCTATTTTTATCTTCATAACTCATGAGATGATCAACTAATACTTGCATGAGCCATCAGAACACGGCGGTCTGTATTGTCGTAACCGTTGATTTCCCTTTTTAAGGGTGTTCCACAAAAGTTTCCAACGTACAATTACATTGAACCCATCGTAATCTAATATCGCTTTCGAAATATGTCTATAGTGACGTTTGTTAGTATGGTAATCTCTCAATTAATCAGTATTAACATTGTAAGATTCGCCTATAATATGCGAAGTATCAAAATAAAATAACACATCTGGATTTACTTGGTATCTGTCCGTAGTCTTGTTGTTCGAGTAGGATTCCCCCTGCAGGTTAGCACACACAAATACTAGAATCAAAATATAATTTAGGTTCTTTAACTTTCATTGCCTTTTTACACATTCATTTATCTGTATTGCAGGCTCAACGAAAATGTCCGCGCCTCCGTTTTCTTTTTATGTATTTCTTTTATAAACAACATAACACACATGTTTTTAATATGAAGCTAAAGAATTTCCTTAATCATTAACTTTTGAAAATTCAGCTTTAAATAACAGAAGCGACATACTCTCACCCACACATTCCATTCGCTAATCTATATGTGGTGTAACCTACATATACCACGTTATATATTGTTAAGAGTTTTCAGATAACTCGTTACTGGTTTGACTGGATGTTTTGTTATGAAATTTAATGAGTTATTATTTTCCAAATTTTTTAAAAACTGATTTCAGCGCGAAGGAGATTCTTAATGGACGTTTACATTTAAAACTTATTTTTATTTAACCTACTCCCCTCGCCTTAAATATAGTTATACAGACTGTAATTAAATAATTCATTAATGTAATCAAGCGACACAACCGCTGCCACACAGACATATTATCACATACGCACACACTTGCGCACAGTTATGTGTATCGCAAAATATTAATATAGTGATCCGGTCAAATGGATAAACTCACAGACGATGACATATACCGATTCTTTTTTTATTGGATCTAAGGTTTTATTTCCATTACGCACTAATATCATTGGAGACGGTATGAACCGCGGAATTAACTGCAGTGATGAATATAGTCTCGTGTTAGACTAATCGTATACAATGACTCGTGTAATACTTGTATAAGTAACGCATTTTGTTGAATAACCCACACGGTTTTATATGCTTTAAACAATTCAGGAAAACAGAAACCTTTAATTAAGTTAAAATAATTTGTTATTTTACCCATAGGATGAGATTTTATACTATTACTATGGACAGTTTAGGTGCATAGATGTTCGAACAGTATTAGATTGTAAATTAGCACATTTAAAGTCACCATAGAAATGTAATAGTCCGCGATGAGAATTTAATAACCGATCACACTCGCACATATATTTTGACACACTGACACATACAGTTACGCAGTATAGTGTTTCTATTTCAATTGAACGGAATATCAACCGACTTGGTGTTATTTAATACCGAATTAGAATAGCCATCGTAGAATTACGATTAGTCTAATATATTCTTGTTTTACATAGTCAGGATTCGGACAAGACTTCGAAATATATAAATACTATAAATAATAGGACCATCTCGTATACATAGACGAATAAAGGGATGAGTTGTTAAATATATATTCCATACCTAAAGGTAGGCAGTCCACTTTCTACTGAGATAGTTAACTGCGGCGAAATATATAAACATCATAAAGAGCAGAATTGGGATAGTCTACGACAATGGATACAACGAAGGCTTATTATCTAACTACAACATACACCTGAAGAAGGTCAGAAACTGCAGTAACTCAAACATTCTGAAATGAAAAACTACAAATGTAAAAACAACACTCCAAAAACATGTAATTTATTTGAGTAATAAAATATATCTGATAACTATCCTAATTCGTTTTCTAAATTGTCTCTGTTCGCTCCGATCACCATGCTCAGAAAATAGCCGCAAACACAATACAAATTCAGAACTTTAGTAAAGTTTTTTGATGAATATTCTAGTGAATATTTATTGAATATTTTAATCTAGACACGCAAGATTGCTCTTGGTCACAGTTAGGGAGATGCTGCTGATACCAATTCAAATATTAATACGATTGCATGTGAAATGGCAGAAAGTTAAGCAATGATCTAGCATCCAATGTTGGCATTCCATGCAAATAGCCTAGATTCATTTCAGTTTTAAAAATGCTAACTAACCTCATTCCTAAAACTGTCTATAGTTTTGAGAGAGAATGTCTATTCTAATTCAGATGCCAATTAACAATGTTATAAACACAATTATGCTAATCACATCGCCGATACAAAGGCGATAACAAGCTCACATAGTGTTAATTACCAGATCAATTTTGGACGAGTCAACTTTTATTGTTCAGTTGTCAAGGGGAAGAACTACATGTCATTATCATACTAATTATCACATCATCTGATAACTGTAATATGCATTAAAGTACACTGTATTGTTAGCTTATGAGTTCTGTTTGGAGCAGTCTAGAGCATTCATTGTAAGTTCAGAAAAATATCAAACAGGCATCAATATAACAATCGTTGGAACATATTATTTTTGCTTAAGAACATTGACCAACATTTGATATAAATTACTAATGAAAGACCGGAAAAACATGATTAAATACCTTGGACACATATGGGCGGTGGCTGAACACTAAAATGTTCTCATAACATATAGGTCTACGCCTCTGTGAAAATTGATCATTTACTCTAAAAGGCAAAATAGGTTTGAATATTCCAGTTGAACTTATTATTATAGAGCTGTTCTTAAAATAATTATTTATAACAGAGAAACTTAATGACATTGTTCTTAATATCTTCTTAAAAATTAATACAATCTAATAAAAAACTAATAGAGTTACTAATATGTAATATATAGATTTAGTTTAACGACCTGAAGATAGGCACCCGTTAATCCATGAGACAGAAGCCTAGAAAACACTATAAAATGAACCGAGGGAAACATACTAGGTTAACATATTGAGAGTATATATATATATATATATATATATATATATATATATATATATATATATATATATATATATATATATATATATATATATATATATATATATATATATGATTGTCACTGCTGGTCTAGTATGATTCAACTGGATAATGTCCTCAGAAGAGCTGCAGAAAGATCCAAGTGTAAAGGTTATTAATTGATTGTTATTAACACCAGCATGATGCTGACAGTGCATTGATAGGGGTTAATTGTAAATCAACCATGTCGCATAGTTTTGCTAGTATTGATCAGGAACAGACATATACTATACTATCCCCGGATGAACAAGTAACGCCCGGGAGGATGATATCGTGACAAACGGACACATATTACACTTCTCTAGAAAGCAGGCGGTGTGGCGTGGGAAGTGGGTCTCATTACAACAGATCAGATACCACACTATAAAAATGAGTAATAAATGAGCTCGTATCATGGCAACAGAACATACACTACACCCCCTAAAAATGAAGTGATTCCCTAAAAGGAAGTTATCATGACAACATATAATTTTCAGCCGTTCTATCACAATAATTGAGCACTAGAAGATCGTGCTGAATGTGAAATAGTATTGTAAACGGAATTGACCATTTAAATATAATAATAGTAAAGTTTCGATTCTGGACAGACACATACTAAATCTCTATTATGGGCAATAATGAATGTAATGAACATAATATTATGACTCCTAACGACGGTTTATGACTGATGTTTGAAACACATTAAAACTCAGTTTGGTGTTGGGAACACGAACACACTTGACAACTAAGAATTTACCAAATAAATATAGACATTGGTTAAAATAATAAAAATGGTGTGTTTATTTATTTATTTATTCACGTTTTTATTCGTTTTTCATTTCGTTTATTGTATTTATGTGCGTGTTTATGAACATATATTTGCATTAATGAGTACCTTTCTGAATCTTCAATGCGTCGCTATTTTATTGATGAAAAGGCAACTGTCGCGAGATACACACATATTATCAAAACCCAGGAGACAATTATAAACCAAACGGATTTATATTCATGTATTCATTGATGTATGTATCGTTTACTTCAGTTGCTATTTAACACAATCCATTTATTACATCCGATTTTCATATCCATGTCATTTCTTATCTATATATCTATCGATTGATCTATCTATCGTCTCTGTCTCGCTCCGTTATATATATATATATATATATATATATATATATATATATATATATATATATATATATATATATATATAAAATAGTGATTGCAGTAGATTGATTGACTTACTAGACTAAAATCTTTCAACGAAATTTTTTTTCTTTTTTTTTTTCAGTTTAGAAGGTTAAAAGAACTTCCGAGACTATATATATATATATATATATATATATATATAAATTAATACATGCGGATGTGTTCTCCATCTAACCTAAATATATTAACATTAAAACAAGTAAGGCTTATTTAATTATGATATGATAATTTATTGAAATATCCTATATATAGGCATCTCCTAGTCACTCAAACAAATCTCGATTTTGCTTATTTGCATATGTATTTATTTTTAAGTTTGTAATACATTAATATTCTGTAATATACCTTTCTACTTTTTTTTTTTTTTTTTTTTTTTTTACATGGTTCACCCCAAACAAGGCAGGACGCCACTGTAAACGTAAGGGGCTACTGAGAAAAAAGGAAAAGGGGGGGGAAGGATTGGTGGTTCAGCTTAAATTGGGATCTGAGCAGCGAGGTGTCTGTTTACATTAGTTTTAAATTTCTGCATGTCAGTACTGTCGGGGAAACAGGGGGCAGGGAGGGAGTTCCAGAGGCCAGCAGCACGAGGAAAGAAGCTATTTGAGTAGAATGCTCTCCGGCATCTGGGGACCTCCACAGTGAATGAGTGAGATTTAGTAGAATGTCGAGTTAGTCTAGTGAATTTACGTCGAGGGGGTACCAGAGCAGCACACTCATCGGAGCATAATCCATTGAAGTATTTGTAAAACAAACACAAGGATGCTACATTGCGGCGATGGGACAGGGGCTGGAGCTTAGCTGACAGTGAGGGACCTATTAGGTTGACTACTCTTTTTTGGACTTTGTCAAGGAGGGAGAGACTAGTAGATGATGCACCAGCCCAGATGTGGCAACAATACTCCATGCATGGGCGAATGGTGGCTTTGTAGAGATACAGGATAATGTCAGGTGTAAGGAGTCCACTAGCACGGTAGAGGGAGCCAACCTTCTTTGCGGCAGCCTTGGCAATGTCTTCAATGTATGTGTTCCAATTCATGTTACCTGTGAAGGTTAGGCCAAGGAGTTTGAATGATGAACTCTCAGGTAGGGTGTTATTTGCCATGGCAATCGGTGGTTGGAGAGGCTTCTTGTAGTTGTTGAAGGAAAGGAGCTTTGTCTTTGCGGCATTAAAAGTCACCAACCATTTATGGCCCCAATCCACTACAGCCTGGAGGTCATTTTCTAAGGATGCAGCCATTGCCTCAGATATGATCGCGTCCGTTTTGCCAACATGGCGAGAGTAAAGCGTGGTGTCGTCAGCAAATAAACCGATCTCAGACACTATGTCATCAGGGAGATCGTTTATATAGATCAGGAACAACAAAGGTCCAAGAATAGATCCCTGGGGCACACCAGCATTTATGTCATGTTGTTTAGATGAACGGCCATCGAGGACAACCTGGATTTTTCTTTTGTTTAGGAAGGATCTAATTATATTAAGTAGTTGCCCAGTAATACCGTATGAGCGTATTTTCAGGAGAAGCCCTTTATGCCATACCTTGTCAAAGGCCTTGGATATATCAAGCGCTACTGCCCTAGCTTCACCTGCCTTGTCGAGAGTATGATACATGCGTTCAGAGATGACCGTTAGGATGTCTGCAGTAGATCGTGCTTGTCTAAACCCATACTGGCGGTCGGATAGAAGTTTAGCATTAACTAAGTGACGTACTATCTCTAGATTGATTAAGGACTCAAAGATTTTGGCAAAGATCGGCAGTAGACTGATTGGGCGGTAGTTCTGAGGGTCGGTTCTATTCCCAGTATTCTTGTAGACTGGTACCACAGAGGCAATTTTCCAGCTATCGGGGAAGCAAGATTCAGCTAGGCATTTGTTGTAGAGTTTGGAGAGAACAGGGGCCAGTTCAGCAGAGCATTTCTTTATTGCTATTACAGGTATAAGATCAGGCCCACAAGCTTTAGAGGTGTCAAGGCTTTTTATAATGTCTCTGACCTGGGATGGGGTGATGACCAGGTTATCAAGTGTGGCTTCAGTCCGCAATGGTAATTCAGGGAGAGGGTGGTTACCCGAGTCTAAAGTAGAGTTAGAAGCGAAACGCTGTGCGAGTAGTTCAGCCTTATCAGTGGCCGTGCAAACGACATCATTGTGGTTTGAAAGTGGGGGAATCGTAGATTGACCATTATTCACTACACTATTGTAGATTTTCCAGAAATCGCGAGTACCTAGTTTCTGTGACTGGATGCGTTTTTTTGTTAACTCATTATACCTTCTCTTCGCTTCGCCTATCACAGCCTTGCAATTGTTTCTTGACTCTATAAATTTATGCCTATTAGTAGCTGACTTATTGCGGCCGAATTTACGGAATGCTTGTTGCCTCTCAGAAATGGCAGCTGCACATTCCGAAGTGAACCATTGAGGAGAGTGGGGCTTGCTAAAGAATTTTCGCATGGGGACATAGGCTTCAATGCCTGCTTTGACCCATTCAGTTAATTCGTTTGCACACTGGTTGGCAGGGAGTAAGAAGGTTTCCCGCCATGGGGCGTCACTGATGTGGTCTCTGATTGACTCAAAATCAGCTTGCTCGTAGTATCTTGTTGTTTTGAGCAACGGTTCATCAGCATTTGGACGACTTTTTAGTGTGATATGTATCATTAGCACAATGTGATCAGCATTCCCGAGTGGGCTATGAGCTTTCGTCACACAAGCCTCGGGTATTGAGGTCAAGAAGAGGTCTAGAAGTGAGGCTTGTTGATCCACACGATCGGGGATGCGGGTCGGAAAATCAACAGTCTGAGAGAGGGAGTGAGCTAAGGAGAAATTATACGTAGAGTTGCCGGCTGCATCAGTAAGGCTGGAGAATCCCAACCAGTCGCGGTGGTGGGCATTAAAATCACCAAATACATGTATCTGGGCATTCGAGTCTATTAAGAGTGCTCTATCTATGCTTTCAGAGACAGAGTTTAGCAGAGTACAGTCCTGGGACGACGGGGAGCGATATAGGAAATATAAGTAACTAACGTTGTGATGAAAAGTCAATCTAAAGCACATGTAGTCGTAGTCATCTGATTCTAACCTATGTTCTCTAGTCAGCGGGAGGGTGTTCCGAACATAAACTCCTAGCCCGTGCATGTGTTTGTCAGAGTCTTTACGGTAGAGTGGGAGGTAGTCAGTCATGTCAAAGTGGTGAGAAGAGATTGAGGATTGGAGGTTAGTTTCACTAAGAGCTAGGATATCCGGGGAGTTTGTCAGGAGAAAGGTTTCTACGTCGTTGATGTTGGTTCTAAGTCCCCGGATATTTGAGAATGCGAGCCTCAAGGGCGGAGGCGAAAGTGTTGTTTGGGTGTCTGGTTTAGGTTTGATTTTATTTCTTTGTAATGGCATGTTTGATTTGATTATAGAGTGGATTGGCCAAGGTGGGTACTTGCTTGGTGCCAATAAGCTCACACAACCAGTCCATTAGTCACGACCTGGTCCATGGGGGTTGTGGCCTCGGGAAAGCCCACCGTAGATAATTGCAGGGTCCCTTTCCATGCGCGACATGGCACATACAACTACCCACGGTATTATGCAACTGATGATGGGTAGTGGCAAACGTTTTTCTACATACGCAATCGGGTTCCTGATGATATTATTATTATTATTATTATTATTATTATTATTATTATTATTATTATTATTATTATTATTATTATTATTATTATTATTATAAATAAAATAAGATAAAGAGATTTTATTTAAAAAATGATTGCGTTTAAAAAAAATTATTTAGGATTTCATTTTCAAGGGTGATAATTTACTTTCGGCTTTAGTAAAGTGTCAAATATCGTTGTGATGTCGAACAGATACTACAATTTGACCTTAGCCACAAGGCCACGAAAGCATAAAAACTATTTTTTTGTGAATTTTAAATTAACATTTAAAAAATTGATTAAATGTGAATATTTTTTTAATTGGCGGTGTATTATAGTGTCAGTTATGTTGTCATAAGACTGTCCTCCCAGGAATTACTTTCTCCGTTTTTTAGGCTGTGTAGCGGAAAGTTCTCCCAGACTGAAAACATCTCCAAGACTCTATTTAGTCAGAATAAATTTTAAGGGGGGGTGTAGTGTAGTATCGGTTCTGTTCTCATAAGATCGTCAACGCAAGAATAACTCCCTCCTTTTAGGGTGGAGGGGAGTCGTGTTCGTTCATCATTATATAATCGTCTGTCGGCGAGGGGTCACTGTACAATATGTTCGTTCACCATAATACTAGCTAAAGAAGAACGATAACTCAAGTTTATAATAAACATATATTTTTAACTCGAAAATTATGAAAATTATCGTTTTTCGTTGGTCATCATATTCATCTTGGTTTCTAAATATGGCGACTATATTTTTCCAGCCAATTTTCATTTAGGCGTTTCACATGGACAATGAAACTTGCCATGGTGTTTAATGTTATCTAAATAAATAAATGCAAAAGTGTTTTCCACCCATTCTAATAATATTGGTATTAAAACAGTATATGCTTATGTAATTCTCTGTAGTATATGTTCATTCGTCATGATACATTTCTCCTAAGCATTACCTACTCTTCGGGGAGAAGGCCGTACAGTATACATTCGTTCCTCACGATATCATTTCCTCAGGATTACTAGTTTCGTGTGTGTGGGGGGAGTTAGTGTACTATCTATTCTGTTGTCATGATATCATCCTCTCAGGCATTAACCCCTTCTTTGGGGGGGGGGTCAGCGTATATAGTTCGTTCATCATAATATCCTCCTCTCATTTGCATATTTATTTATTTCTGAGTTTCTAATGAATTAATATTTTCTAATTTGTTTATAATAAAATACATGCGTTTATTATACTTTTGATTAATTTTTTGTGGTTGTTGCTGTTGTAGTTGTTGTTGTGGTTGTTGCTGTTCCTATTTACTTCCAACAACGAGTACAGAGTTTGGCACACTGCCAATATTTTACGTAGAGAGAATCCAGCTCCCCAAAAATATGCACTCTTAATTGGAACACACATTTCAATTGCATCGGTCTAGAAGGAGTTCTCCTTCACTGACAGAGAACATGAAAACTAAGTGCAGATTCAGTGCAGATACTACATTTTGCTCCTAGCCTAAAGGCCAAGGAGTTAACATGGTGGTAGTGATGACGATGATTATCATCATCATCATTAGAAATGATTCGTCATAGAAAAGAAATAAACCTGTAATCTTTCTAAATTGCAAACAAAATATTTTTGTTTAATATCCTCTACGTATAATTCTTTCTTCTAAATATATGCGAAGGTTTTTCTTATTTATCACTCCTATAATACCATCAACACGGGATAAAGTCACTAAATCAATACCACATCATTATTCTTTCAAATACGGTATATATCGTACTAGAGAAACACATATAGACATTCAAATATATGTCTAATTTGCATAACTTCTGTTTTATAACCGTCTATAATTAATTAAGTAATGTTTGCTGTTGTACATTTATGATTATATTATTTTATTGTACTTGTATATCTATAATAGTTTTGTGTAAATTAACCGTTATTGATGTAAGTAATTTAATTAAAAAATGAATAAATTACAAAAAAAAACATTCTTAAAATATCAAGGGAGATCATTTAGATGACACCAAGTGCTTAGCTAGCTTAGATATACAGAGTTCACAGAAAAGGGGAGGTGACTGGGTTCTCTCTCTCTCTCTCTCTTTCTGTCACTCTATATCTCTCTCTTTCAAGAGAGCGTGGACTCCTTTACAACTAACAAAAACATTTACGTTGTCATCACTACTTGTCTCTCTTCTCTCACATCTTCCCCTTTTCTAGCAACGATATATTTTTAAATTTTTCATTGTTTTTGAAGTACATGATTTATATACAAAATAAAAGAGCAAAAATATATAAATATAACGTCTGAAATAATAATAATAAAGTTCTTAAAATACAAACCAATACAATTGGACTTTCTGTTTAAATGTTAAGCTCTTTTAATGTAAGGTTACGTTTCACTTTGTAATAAATTTCTCGCCACCCCCCAATATAAAATAAATTTTAAAAAACAGGTTTGCTGACTTTTTTAATAAACCTGTACTCGTTTAATTTCTATTTCAATCACGTACATTATTTAAAGTGAAATAAGTTTCGACATTACTTATAATGAACTTATATTGTTTTCCTTAAACCACATTTTAGTAAAAAAAAACAACAAAAAAAAGTCAACATTAAAAACACTAAGTGATATCGATGTTCATCGTACACGTGAAAGGCCAAAATAAAAATTATATGGAAAAAAATATAGTCTACATCTAAACAAGTCAAACAAGATTCTAGCTAAGGAAGAACGATTTCTCACGGTTATAAACATGTATTTCTTAATGAGAAAAATATGAAAGGAAGTGATCGTTATTCCTTAGCTTGCATACTTCTCTTTGTTTATAAAGATGGCGACTATATTTTAAGCCTACCTTACATTTCGGAATTTTACGTGTACAATAACACTTACCATACTCGCAGGCATTACCTTCTTTCTTAGATGAGATGATACTCCCAGGTATTACCCCCTCTATCTATCTGACAAGCATAACCATGCCCTTTTTTTGGTGTGTGTGGTGGGGGATACTCCAACACTTTACCTTCTCCTTTGTGGGTTGTGTAGTATAGTTTCATTCCTCATAATACATTCCTCCCGAGCATTATCTTCTCTTTTTCTAGGGGGGGCAGTATAGCATGGGTTCGTTCCTCACAATATCATCGTCCCAGGAGTACTTTTTCCCTGTTTTAGGAGGTCGGGGTAGTTTACTATTTATTCTGTTTTATGATACAATCCTCCCAAGCATTAACTCCTCTTTTGCGTAGAGGGGTAGTGTTTGTTCGTTATGATATACTCCTCTTAGTAAATACCCTTTCTTGTTGGGAGGGGTCAATGTATGTTTGTGCATTATGACATCATACTCTGCGACCAGAAGGAGTATATATTTGCTAGTATATATATATATATATATATATATATATATATATATATATATATAAATGCACGCATCTCGCTCTACGAATAGGTAGATGTTTCGTTTTATTTTTTACTTGTATCTATTACTAGTATCTTTTAAATTATAATTTTTACTTTTATTTTAATTCTGTTGTCATCAAATGTTTCTTTCTTTATGCATTTATAATAAGGT
Source organism: Sepiola atlantica (assembly GCA_963556195.1). NCBI lineage: Eukaryota > Metazoa > Mollusca > Cephalopoda > Sepiida > Sepiolidae > Sepiola > Sepiola atlantica. The sequence goes on from OY744520.1 coordinate 3,649,372, forward strand.
CCCACGTGGTTAAGCAGCATGTCCGTTGTTCAAACTCACCGCCCTAGCTCAAGTAGACAAACAAAAAAACACCAATCTCTCAAAACATAGAAGTAAGCGCCATAGAACGGTTCGTCTTCTTTTTCTACTATCCGCCACACAGAATCAATTCTAAACATGAACAGAACAGTCCAAGAGTATAATGATCTAAGTTTTTCGTTTTATTTTATCTTGTTTTGTTTTTACTACTTGTATCTGTCTCTTTTTTAAATTATATACTTTTTACTTTCATTTAAATTCTGTTGTCATTCAAGTGTACAATTTTTACGTATTTAAAATACATTTTTCTGCTAGTTTTTCTTCGACGTGCTTGTCCTCAATACTCTTACGTCATAGTATGGTGTTCTCTTTTCTGCCTTATGAAAGAATAAGTAACACCCGACCCACATTACTGACTAGCGAGCAATGTCCCCACAACACATCTAGCTCATGAGAAGCGAACCACACTTTCAATCTTCTACTGCTCTCCATAGAAGGCGACGCCTAGACACACCCACACACACACACACACACACACACACACACACACACACACACACACATATATATATATATATATATATATATATATATATATATATATATATATATATATATATATAACTATTTTTTTACCTTCGGCGGCTCAGAAAAACCCGACTAGTACACGGGCGCAGGCCATTACATCTCAATGTGATTAACCCGTAGACCTAGTCAGGTTTTCTCTAGGAGAATAAAGCACTGATAATAAAACCTTGCTACTAACCACTTACGTCATTGCAGCTAACCGTTGGGGAGGGAGACCTCCTTAGTCCTGATCGACAACCTCCCTAGAGCTGTAGTCTCGAACAAAATATCCGGTATGCACATCTAAAATTGCTTAAGGAGTATATGGGATCTGCCTATCGTCCGCCCTTCGCACTCCTTTTCTGTTTATTAGCCAGGCGCAGAGATACTGACCTTTTTTCCTGACTAGGACAATACACGTCGTCTCTCTTTCTCTATATCTGGGAAACTTGAGGAAAGTATTTCGTCACTAAGTCTTACATTACAAGTGTGGGTCGACAGTAGACAGTAGATACCTCATCATATTTCTTTTGTAGGTTTTTAAATATGTTAACATAAATATAATATATATTTTAATTCCACCAAATATATCTTAAACTTACAGTCTATGGATTCAGTATTCTTTGAAAAACGTATATTGCCATAATTATTAACATTAAGCTTAACAAACAACTCATCTTTTACTAAATTTCAGTCAATCTTACCCTAACTCATTGTATGTTGCATTGCCTTCTGCATCACTCTATCTCCCATCACTCTTTTTAACGGTTTCTTTTTAAATTACTTTCGTACTGAGAAATAGCAGCAAAAGTTACAGGATACCTTCATCTCAGGTATTATCCCCTGTTTTCGGAGAGTAACGGGTTTATACTATGCTTTTTAGCATGTTCTCATCCGTGCGGCAGTTCTCTAGCGAACACGCCAAATTGACTTTTATCAGTCCTTAGACTATGAATTGACTTCTTACTGTTCCGGCTAGACCCCCGCGCTCACACCTTTTCCGTACGTTATTTATTTTTCTCATATTGTCATCTGAACTTGCGGTTATTTTTGGGATTCAGAAAAACATAGCGCTTTTGAGTTATTTCGTATTGATCACAAAGTTGAAAGGAAACGAGCGGCCATTCTCTATCGGTATTACAACATGTTTTCGGAGGGCACAAGGTGGCATGTCTGTCGTCCGCGGCGCTCTTAATATAAACTATGGGTCGACGTGTAACATTTCATTTTTTTGGTCCCTTACAATATGAATTTACTTAGCGATTCTGTTACGTGTATTTAGCTTACACCATTTCTGTCGTTTCGTGTATTATTTTAGAGTTAGTAATAGCTCATGTGTTTTCTTTTCATTCATATCAAATATCCCCTTTTTCGCAATCGTTTTATAGACGCTTACATAACCCCAGGCGAAAAAATACACTACTCGTACCTGTGTAAGTACGTTGCTGCGAGAATGCCTGTTCGTTGAAATATTAGAAAACTGTAAATGTGTATTACTATTCATCAATTTTGTACTTACAGAAAACTGCAATTAATCTGTATAGGTTATTAAAATAAGTTATAAATATTTTTAATATGGGGGTCAAATGTTCGAGCATAATTTTCTTGGGATGTAAGCAAGAAAAATAACCAAAACCAAAATGTCAATCTCTTATAAAATGTACATAGATTTGCTTCCGCGTCGACAACTAAAGGCAGGTACGAGACTAATCAATAAGACAGTGAGTCACATATGTCTGTCTTATATTGGTTTTAATTTTCCTGTAGAAACTCCTGTCTCTGTCCTTCAGTCACTCTCTCTTTCTCTCTCTCTCTCTCTCTCTCTCTCTCTTTATATATATATATATATATATATATATGTATATATATATATATATAATAATAATTAACATTTTTAGTTATCATAATGCATATTTTAAATTATCATATATGCATATATGTATACATATATATATATATATATATATATATATATAACCTACAATCGAACAATGCAATGTTAAAGCTTACTTGTGATATATGCTATATATATATATATATATATATATATATATATATATATGTACATATGTATATATATGTATATATATATGTATATATATGTGTACATATGTATATATACATATATATATATATGTGTACATATTTATATATATATGTATATATATATGTGTGTACATATGTATCTATACATATCTATATATATGTATATATATGTATATATGTGTACATATATATATATATGTGTATATAAATATGGGTGTTTATATATATATATATGTATATGTATACATATATATATATATATATATATATATATATGTATATTAATGCATACATATATATATATAAATATGTATTCATGAGAAAATAATCCTATATATGTAGTAATCTACAGACAACTATTTAGTGTTCTACTGCTCATCAATTAGACTTGAGGTAGCAAGTGTATTCATACTGAGATTTACATCCTGAAGGACCAGGCACAAATGCTAATGTGATTAGCAGTTAAGGTATGTAATGATCTGCGCTAACCAACTACGCTACAGACAGAATACAAAATTCCACCATTGCATTTACGTATTCTGTCTGTCTGTCTTTTTGTCTGTAGTTAGTCTCTCTCTCTCTTCTCTATTATTTTCTCTCTCTCTCTATCTGTCTCTCTCTCTCTCTCTCTTACTCTCCTTGTCTCTCTTAGAGTTAACAGATATTTTACCACGGTGTTCGGTAACCATACCATGTATTTTTTTACAGAAGAGCATTTTATTACGTTAATGGGAAAACGTCATTTTCTCTACCGCAGAGCTTAACCTATGAATAAGGGAATCATGTTCTTATTTAAATTATAGTAAACTGTTGTCTACGACTCAACAGTATGTATTGATGTAGCAAATGTATTCACGCCAAGACTCGAAACCCAAACTGCCGGTTAAATTCATATGCGATCAGCAATCCAAATCTCTAAAGACGGATCGAACGATGGTATTAAATAAGCCCATGGTAATATATTTCTTCAACTCTCAGCGTCATGATAGGAATCAACTTAGATGTTATTTTCCGTCTCAATTCTCGCTAATCGAATCAATAACGTTACTCAAAACCGAATACACTATCATTCCCAGCATTTCTTTTTTTTCTCTTTCGAAATCTGAAATATTGGTGATTTTTCTCTCTTTATTTCTACTGCATGGCTCGAACAATAACTCATCTGTGGTTCTACATGTTTTGTTTGCATCCACATCACGTCTTCACGGCTGACGTCTACCCATCTTCCATTCCCCGAACCAAATTCGGCCATTGGCATTCGCTGTTCTGATAAAGGCATTTATAACCCAAATGGAGAGAGCTTCGAGACAGCTTCGACCATCGTTCCCCCAGCACCAGCCATCTGGTCAAACCAATGCGGGGCGACTTTAAAATCCGCTTAAAGTGCATTGGAAATAATAGCTTTTGAATCGTTGGTTGTTTCTCGTATAATTCCATTTTCGTTGCATATGTCGCATGACAAGAGTCTTAGTTTAAAACCTGGTTAAATACCTGTTAAAATCTACTGATTTAGAAGTAGAAATTTTGCGATGATATGCTAATCGGACGCCTTCAATAGATAATCTTATCAGCAAATTCTATTATATGTTGTAAGTAGAACCTCACAAGTAGTACATCATATTCTATAATTATACTTAAGCACGATATCTGCCTGGCAGTCCTCTTTTCCCACTTATTTAATAGATTATATATTTAATAAATTATTTTTATGACACAATGCGTGAGATTTTGGGGAGCTGAGGGCTCCCCATTGCATTCGTGGGAGTTGTGCAAAACTTGCGCTGAAATGTTGGATAAGCCGCAAAGTTCAACAAAGGCATTCTGTACTAAGTGTGATCGTGACACCAGATCTGACAAGGAAGTATAACTGTCAAACCGGTTGAATGACAGGTGCATGTAATGGGATCAGGGGTCAGGCAGTCGAGAAATCGGTTATGAAACTCAAATATAAACATTTGACAAGGCGTACACTTATGACACCAGTATTACCGTTTTCTCTTTCTCTCTTTCTCTCTCTCTTACCCTCTCTCTCTTTTTCTTATCTCTTCTTGTAGCTGGTGAAGAGATTTTAACAAAAGACTCGGGCTGGAAACTTTGAAGAAGGTGCACGCATATTTTGACGCGTTCCATTTTGGTTTAAAAATGTCTCCAAGAAAACAAACATATTCTTATAAGAAAACGGATAAATGTTTTTCTTTGCTTATTACAAATAAGGTTCTTTTGCAGCACGATGGTTCCTCCCAGCTAGCCGGTCCCAGAAGAGAAAACGACAGAGACGATGATTGCTCACTGGTAAGAACGGCGAATAATTACGTGCACATGTTGCAACAGATCACCTTAACCCACCAAAGCAGATAACGTTGCCACATTGGTTCCGCGACCAAGATGTACCCCACTGGCCAAACAGCTTTGCCACATTTTAATATGTATTCAAATGCCTGTAAATGTTATGTAATGGTACATTTCATGAAAAATGTTCAAACGAAAACATTTATGCGTACAGTAATGAGCATTCATAAAATTATGAGAAACCTTCACTTTTGTTTGTTTTTTTACGCGTCACCATTTAATTTGCTAATTATCCATTGAATTATTTTTTTTTGTTTACTATTAATCGACAATTTATTGAAATTAAACTGTAATAGTCTGAAACAAAACGAAATCTTAAAGATTTATAATTAGTGCCTGATTAATATTCACCATTTTTGTCCATTTGTACGCAGATAATTATGACAGTACGTAGTTTTCTCTGCATACGTCACGTTATTAGTACCATTTTTGTCAGCCTGATTAATGACATAATATATCTCAGTAAATTCCATGTTACAAACGATTTTGGGTTTGTTGATTTTATTTTCATTTGATGAATCGATTAATTTTAAATGAAAGCAATCACATAGATAAGTAAATGGCATGAGTTTTATTATTAAGTATATTTTGAATTAATGACCATCTACGCTTTTCATTTCTAGAGTTATATTGGTATCTGTCTTACACATGTTTTTGCTTTACATAAGTGTATGCGCACAGTAGTATTATTATTAGTATAATAATACTCATTATTATTATTAGTAGTAGTAGTAGTAGTAATAGTACTACATAAAACAATCCATTCTATAATAGGGGATTACACCTTTTCAACAGAGAACGCTATATTAATAAAGATATTTAAATAAAATTCAATAATTGTTGGTACTTTTATAAATGTTATCTACTGAAAACGTAGCATTATCTACATACATAGAACTCTCCACGCACTTCACTATTTTAGCAATGTATGAACTGGTAATTGGTCAGGTATGCGTGAAAATACGAATATATTTACAAGAAAATACAATTATTCTAGCGGGTGGAAGAGACGACCCTTAAATTGTTCTGTTTAGCATCAATTCTTTTAGAGTAATATTTTACTTAAGTGAAATAATTTATTCAACAAATTAGGAATAATAACCTCGAATATAACTTGAAATATTCTCTAAACGTAGAAAAAATGCCTGAGGTCTAAAACAAGTGTTAACGTTTGAAAACTATGCGATACATAGGATCGTATTTTTGCCTGTGAAAATAATAAATCCTTTTTTCTATAATTTAACAATATATTTTAAACTATGAAATATTAAATGTGTATGAATTCAATTTGCATAATCTCTTCTATTGTAACCATCAAAAGGATAAATACTAATTCTCGATTTTTTACATATAAAGAAGAGCAGATCGACTAGTAATGTATCACACTCTAAATGTATAATTTATTTTAGTAAAATGTCAGAAGGAACCGAATTTAATTAATCACATTTCAAGTTCGAATTCATGTGATTCCTAATGTAGCAAGCTGTCGCACAGAAGCTGGAGTTTGGAAGGACCAGCTCTCACATGGAAACATATTGTGGTGTACATAAATAACCGAAAACGGGCGCATCGGCATACACAGGTGACCAGTTTCATCCTCTTAATTGAGCCGTACCATAACTCATTCTGATAAAGAATGCCCATATGGTGAACACGTTTAGATTGCCAGATTTAGTCCAAGGTGAACATCAGATTGTATTAAAACAACGTGCGTGTCAATGTCCTTACAATAATACATAGCTGATCTGTGTTATTGTCACCCTTCAGTGCATTAACGTCTATAGTACTGTGTATGCATGAATGTCAGCAAGGAATTGCTGAGCGTCCTTGTCGGCTAAATTAAGTGCCATTTGATCTCCTAACTGAAACGACTCGCGAGCGTTAGATGGTCGCTGAAGAGATAAATCAAACCGTTAAGAGATAATTCAAAACGGGTAAGCGAAGAGTTCATTTGCAATTTATTCTAAATCGATTCAAACGTACGCATTGATCTTTCACAAGAAGTTAAATGAGTTCGAAATATTATATCTCAAAATTCATTTTATAGAGACTGAGTTAAATGTAGGTTAATGGAAAGCCATGTTTATTTTTAATTGAAACTCAGCTTCAGAAACTAGTGTCTGGATTTCAAACATAATTATAATAAAGGTAGACATTACACAGCCCGACTGCAGGAGTAATACATTGTCTTTGTATAAGAGAAAAGGCCGTGTCTTTCTGAAACCGAAATAACGACATATTTACCGGATTTTTACGTCATATTGTCAAACTTTTTAAAAATTATTTTTATTTTTCGGACTACTTTTTACATGTTGAGTATTATTCTCACGAAGTTTTATTCGATGTAACCTCCGACTTTCTAAAAGTGTATTTGTAGAACTCTACAATATGTCGAACTTGGGAATGCATACGTAATTTAAAATCAAACCCTTTATTTAATCAACTGCGGTCGCTTGCTTTCGTTCGCTCAGCCATGCTAGAGAAGATTTCCTCAGCAATGTTTACGTATACTCTAAGTGTCACCCAGACTGCAGATAGATACTTTAATGCTCAGTAGAAAATCACAAAGAACTTATAACTAACCACTTTATCCATTGCGCCACGGGTCCTTTTGCTCAATATAAAGATCCCTGAGTTCGACAAAGTAAACCTGAAAAATGTCGTCGGTTAAATTAAATTAAAATAATACAAATTATTAAAGCTTATCTAACAAAATCAAAAGATCACTTATTTTATTTATTTTTTACCATTGCTAATATTCTCATCGATGTCTGTAATAGATAGTAAACGGAGTTCAAAGTAATTGACTGTAAGGATGCTCTTTAAACAGAATTGATAGGGACATCGTAGAATAAAAATAAGGTGATTTGCTTCTATATAATCAATTACGAGAAACTACTCTGAATTTCAACCATTTCCGCATGCATCTAGGTAAGAGTATGGACAAAGGTCTATGATATGTGACATGAAATTGATCCAGTTCAACCATCAACATCATGAATGGTAAGAAACCAGATAAATAAAGACATGTATTATAAAAAATAGTTTCAAAATAAAATTGACTATGAAATGAAAAAATATAATACCGCCATAAAATATAGTACAGTTGCGATGTCGGTTTTATAACAATAACGTGGGTGTATCGGCCATGTACTAATCTGATGAATATGATATTTTGAAGGCACGAGTATATTATTGAGATATGAAAATAAATTAAAACTAAGTTATTTTCATGACTTGCATATCAAGTCATTTTTTCTACATGCGGTTCGTAACATGTGTTGCATATTTGTTAGTTTTTTTTAACCCTTTTTTGTTTTGTAAAATTTTTGGTAAAAATGCCACATTTTTCTAACGTTTGATAACAGTTATGTTATTTGTTCTTTTCACCATTTGTGATTGTAAACTATACTGTACGACCGCCTTACACTCAACTCGTCTATTCATAGACTTTTTTTAATTTGACCCACAATCCTGCATTACGGCATCTGACGTTCGTAAAAGTACAGGAAACCGTGATTATGTAATATTTTAATAAAAACTTGACTATTTTAATTACTATATATATATATATATATATATATATATATATATATATATATATATATATACATATATATATACGAATAATAATAGAATTAACGATAAGTGAAATATCGTAGAGTGATTTATCTCGATAAAATAAAGCAGAATACGTTGAGTAGAGCAATCAGTTTTAAAGAAAGAAACTTAACTTTAATTAATGTAACTGTATGTAATTTAATTTATGTAACTGTATGTAATTTTGTGCAATTTTTTTTATTTTCATCTTTCCTTCTTTAATATATATATATATATATATATATATATATATATATATACATATATATATATATATATATATATAGAGAGAGAGAGAGATATGCAATGAATTAAACACATATCCTATTTTCGGGAGGAGGGGGGTCAAATATACACATTTACCAAAAGCTTCGGTGTATTGTGCTCTAAATGTGACGGTATTTATCTGGTTATTTTGTCGTTTCCCAGCCAAAATTGCAGACAATGACTCGTTTTTTAAAATGTTTTCAACCTCACTAATCATTATATAACTCCAAAATACAATTTGGGAACTAATTTTCCAATGAAAGGTGTATTTTAAATTAGTTCAAACAATTTATTCGAGTTTACTTAGTCATTTTGAGGTCTTAAAACTGACCGACGATCGATTGTCCGCTATTTTGGCTTGAACACAACGAATTAACGTGATAACTTTCTTCCAAACTTGAAAAAGGTTGGTTCTATAGCGTTGGTAAGTCAGCCCCTCTAATTAGACCCGGCGACATTCCCTTATTAGATTGCTCTAAATGACCGGCAGTTGCGATTTAGTCGTTTGGCAACTAAAATTGCAGACAATGAACCGTCTTTCCGACTGCACAAATGAGTAAGTAAACCCGAATAATTTGTTTTTGACTCATTTTAAATTTACCTAAAATTGTTTTTTAAAAAATACAGTTGGATAATTAGTCCAAAACAATTTATTTGGGTTTACTAATGAGAAATTGCCAGACGGTTCATTGTCCGCCATTTCTCGAAAGACGATGTAATGCTTGGGAGGATAACCTTCTGACGCTCTGATTCTTTGACAATTTTTGCTCGAGGAATGGGTCGTGGTCAATGTAAAATATGTTGGACATGACAGGATAGAAGAGGGATTTTCCTTAGGTCCTACTTACTCACAACAAACAAGGCGGCCTATTTTACCGTGGTAGGACAAAAGTGCACGAGACATAAGCCAACAGGACGCAAGCACACCGGACTAATGTTCACCAAAATAAATCAAACACAGACAAAAGCACACTAATGTAAAAATAAATATTTTTAATAGATTAAATAAAAACTATTAGGCAGAACAGAAAAAGGGCTTAACAACTAATAGGCAACAATTTAATGTTACGCCAGGCAAAATAAAATAGTCTTCTACTAACCTGGATAAGTGTATAAGTTTTTAACTTATTTTGTAAAAAACAAACCTGGGGTCCAGATGTACAGTTAGAACGAAAATAAATTGTTGTTCAAGGGCCCAGCACGGGGATCCTTGATAATTGGTGAAAAATTAATCTCATTTTTTTTTGGTCAGAGTGTTACTTTTTATGGTTTCCCTTTACGTATAAGATAAGCTCATTGTGAGAAGTTCATCTATATTTTTCTCTGGTATCATTATTTTCTATTTCTTAACTTGTGCCATTTTTACCGGTTCATTTTAACTATATTCGGCCATTAATGACGACAGCTAACAGAACGAACAACGAGTAAATAAAAAAACTAAATAGGCAATACATGTTACGAAAGGCAATATACGTTACACTTCTACTTACTTGGATACGTTTATTTGTGTGTTAACTTATGTATATATCATTACATAATAAAATAAAAAGAAAAACAATGTTTTATAGCATATAATCTCGTGTTAAGATCATTCATTGTCGGTAAATAACTGAATGAGACTAAACACATAAAGGTTACGAGTTCGAATCGCGCTCATAGTATAAAATGTATTTATTGTTAATGTATGTATAATTGAGTGGTTAAGATGTGACTAATGTATTTCGTACGTTTACAAACAATTATTTTCGACGGGCAGACGGAAATCGTGACAGAGAACCTATTCGTTGTTTAATACGTGGATTGGTTGTTCTAGGGCCTGGCCTGCAACTTATTGTTCTTCCATCTTTATTTCACGAGAAAGGATTCGTTCATATTGTATTTTTGAAAATCGGGCTTCTAAGTAAAGTTTGTTTGGTTGTTAAAAGTAATAGATTAATTTCGTGATCACTATGTGTATATCCTAAGAAAATCTGAAAAAAAATTCCAGGAATATTTCGTAGATATGTTATCGCCCAAACTGTATCTGTTTTTATTTTAGTTTTAAAACTGACATACTAACATCGAACTGAGAGATCGACAACGACATGCGGTTAAACCAGCACTATTGTGATGATCTGTTAATGAAAAATAACATAACATCTTGGAACATTTTGGCCCCTAGCTCCAGTCAATTAAAAGCAGAAACTGTTTACTGAGTTCATCCAGCGGTTTATGCCATTCACATGTGATGTAATTCTTATTAATGTACAAAGCAAAATTAAAGTAAGCCTAATATTTTAGGAAAAATCATTTTTGATTTTAGCCTATGCATATGAGCGTCATAAATATTCATATCTTCGAAACTGATACTTTATTTATGTCTAACACGTTTTTTTCTGAATAATAATAAAGACGCCGTATTTAAATATATGAGATTGCAATAATGGCCCCCCACATACACTGGCAAAAAAACATTGAGGGATGTACGTCAGATAATTGATTTAAATATTCTAAGAAAACATAATCTTCGAATTACAAAGGAGTGTTTTAAACAGATTAGCTTTCGAATCGTTTGAAAACATATATCGTTAAAGAAAATATAAGTTTCATCTTTTATTGTTTGTCATCCTTTTTTCTAATAATATTGAGCTGTGATGTATGCTGCTTGTGAAAATACGGACAGATTTCCCGTTTCACTTTTATGAAGTTAATTTTATTTTTTTATGGAAATCTTTGCATGCTTAATAATTGATATGCACATCTTCAACTTTGTTTACTAATTTATTTTCAGAACATATTTCGAATCATATAAGATCTTTATAACAAAGATTAAAAAATAGAAATGTGTTTACTTTTCTTGTATGAGTTCAAAACCGTCAACATTCCTGTCGAACAGCACACAATATTAACAGGGCATTGGATGAATGGTCCACAAATCATTGGGCAGTACGAGATTCGTTCGAGAAATAATTTCATGATAATAAAAGCTTTGAAGATAACATTTTATAGACGACGGTCATGCATCTGTGACAACAGGCGTTTCAAAGCAAGTGTTGATGTGAAATTCCCGTCAATAGGCCTATTCTGTCTATTTAATTGTGTTCGACAATCAGAGGGTATTTTTTAAGATGCATAAGTTGAACATGTGGATTCGATATGAACTCAATTAATTCAAGTCAACACGTATAGGTCACTAAGACATTGTCTCGTATGTGATCCATCTTTGTACCTGGTTGGCGTTTCACATGGTCAACATCCCTTCATACCTTATGTTCTATGCTCACAAAAGGTTGAAAATTTGCACAAGTGAGATACTTCGTAATAACAATGTCTAAAAATTAAAAACAATAAAAAAAAACGTTTTACATCGCAATCAATCACTTTATATCCGGAAGGTCAGTATATTTTTTCGCCGTAATCGTCCCAGCTATAGTGTGAGTGTGACACTTAAAAAGCTGTAAGAATTTGACTGACAACTTACTATGTTCCTTTGTCAGAGAGGCAGTTCTTGGTCCGGTTAGTTAGGGTGCAGGATAAAGATTTTAAAGATATTCTCAAGGCGGTGAGTCTTACATGCTGTGGCAAATCTATCTGTCGAGATGAAAAGTCGATCTGCTTATGTGGACACCGGTGTATTATAATATTGAGATGGAAGATGAAATAGTATTTTGTTAATGATACCAGTCTCCTTATCTGAATCTTTGCATCTAAGACAATTGAGGCATCAATAATTTACATTCGTAATTGTGTGCATCATATTGGCGTTCTTCCGATTTTGCAAACCACGGTTCCCTATTTTGTTTTGACAAAAGATAATTCATTAAACATGTTTTAATTGGTCAATGATGTTGGTCTATCACACCGACAATTATAATGAAAAAAATCATGCAAATAATGAAATACTACAACCGAAAACTCTCTTATCAGATTGCACCATACAACTTTCCCCACAATTATATTTATTGATAGCTACATTTATCATATCATACTTAATATTGTCAGAGATAGAGGTTTTAATTACACAATATCTGCGGATCATATCAGATTCTCATATGTTACATGCAATTTAACTTCAGTCAATTAATTATATTACCCGTTCGTGTTTTCTATGGCTTAGGCCAGGGTGGTCTAAATACATAAAGGACATGTATTAAACCACAACTTTTTTATTTTTTATATGTTCGCAGCAACGGAGAATGTGGTTTAGTTTTAATCAAAACAAACGACGTCCCAGTGTTATCTGCTTAGCTTGATAAAATGTACACAGAAACGAAGAAGTAAGACGTTGACATCAGTGATAACCATTCCGATGGATTTTATGACGTTGTGGCTGTCAATGTTTCACTTTCAATCCTTAATGAGCCACTCACAATACTTACTTCATGTTATGGATATCAATTTGTATTATTTATATGCACATTATGATTTCCTTTAGTTCTATTTATCACACAGTATCATATATGGTTCTTATCAAATGAATCATTAATTTCTAAACAATGTAATACATCAGAGTTTCCTTTGTCGGAATTTGAAATAAATAAGAGATTTATACCAAATAAAACTGTACTTAAATAATGAAACGGTCGTATGAGAAAATGCTGTGATAATACAACATATGAAGAAGACCCAAGTCGATAACGGCTGAAACGTAAGAGCGTAACAGAACGTAAACAGTGTGAATGTAATAATTATCAATTTGAATATTAGAAATTACTTTGAAAATATCATTTCAATTAAAGCGCATTTAAAGGAAATGCAAAGTTTTACTTTATTTCTTTTATAAATTAAAAATAATAGAGATTAAAAAATAAAAACGTAATATGTGTTAGGGGCATGGAGCAGGAGGCACATAGTTCTTTATTAATTCTTGAGCAATGCTGGGTTCGCATTAAGGTGCTTAAAACGATACATTTACTTAAATCCAGTTCAGTTATTATATCTTTTGTTACACCATTCTACCTATTCAATGTTTTCTGTATGACAATCACTAATAGTATTGTGTCAAGCACTATTTACTAAATATTCAGATGAATACAGAGTCGTGTTTAACTTTTAATATACATGTGGAATGAAGGAACTACTAGATTTTATGAGGAACGCTATGTAATTTAAACTATGCAAAAAATAGTATATGAAACCATTTTCTGCCTCTAATACAGTTCAAAGGAAAACGACATTTTAGAACTCTCGTCGAATTAGAGTCAAATACATATGATGTAAATTCAATTAAAATCGCATACATTTATTTACACTTTTAAGGTGTTCTGCTACCATAAATCCCTGATATAAGAGATCATTTACATTGCTTCCACGGAGAACTTATGTATATATATATATACAGGGTGGGCAAAAATAAGGGTCCTATTTTTAAAAATTCATAACTTTTTTATTTATTGAGTTTTTTTTTTAGAATAAGTAAAGGACCCCTTCCGAAGCAAGCATGAGCCGTATTAGCCCTAAGGAACGTACCCTCATTTAGAAAACATTATTTTTGCTTAAAAAACTCAAAACAGTGTAAAAAACAATACTTTAGTTTTTGTAAGTTTTAAGAAGTGTTTTTCGGCTAAAATTTGTTTTGTTTATTTCAAAAAATCTCGGAAGGGTCAGTCTACACACACATAAAGTTTGGTGAGTTTAACTTTTATTTTGTGGAAGTTATTCAAATTCAAGTTATTCAAATTTAAAGATAGGACCCTTATTTTGGCCCACCCTATATATATATATATATATATATATATATATATATATATATATATATATATATATATGATTTTAATTTTTAACGAGGATATGCCTAAATTGTTTAAATAGTTCCCTAATTAGTGTTAAAATATAACAAAAGCCTTTTCGTCCGACCAGTTAACATCGCATAAGAACACCTACGACTATATGTAGTGAAACAATACGTTGCTGATGATGACTTTATATGACCAAACACCACCTCGAGCCAACGAAAAGCAGAATTTCGTTAATTTTGTTTACCCAGCGGCCCATCTCATCCATACGTGACCTCATCCCTATTACTACATCACAAATGATAACACGGAGTTCGCGTCTATCCATCGCGAATACCAAAATCGTTGGTCTGTTCATCGCTTCTTTCTACATGAACACATTATGTCATCTGTTTGTGAACTGTTTCTTTCTAAATGGCTACGAATCAATCAATTGGAAACATACAAGAGTTACTCCGGCTACACGGGATTTATACAACTGACTCTTGTTACGCTTCACGGGTTTTATTTCACCTTCTTTCATCTTTACTATCTGATCTGAGCCTGGAATAATCAGATTGTGGATTGATTTTAACCGAATACGATAGAGAAAGAGTTTGCGTAAAATTCAATAACCTTAAGGGTTTTATGAGAAAAGTCACCGTTGATTCTCGAGTAGACATATACGACGTTGAATATCGGCATCATAAATATTCATATCTTCGAAACGGACTTTGCAAAGGAGGAAACAAGAGTCTTTTTTCTGTTTCGGGATAATAATACTGTATGCCGTATTTAAATATATTAGGTTGTCATAATACACCCCACACACAAACTTACAGTAAAATAGCATTGATCAGGTGATTTACATATTTAGGAGAAAGGAAATATTCGAATCCCAAAAGAATGTTTAGGCATACTAGTTTATGAATTCCTCCGAAAACATATATTGTTAAAGAAAATATTACTGTATTTTTTTATAATAATATTAAACTGCAACTTATGCTTGGTAGGAAAATCTGGCCGAATTGTTCATCAAGTTAATTTCGTGGTTATCTTTAAAGAAGTGTATGAAAATGTTTGTATGCT
>OY744520.1:3667500-3717500 GCA_963556195.1 Sepiola atlantica
GTAACACTAAATAATGCATAAAATTACGTTTAAAAATTTACTTTCCAGAGACAAGAAAGTTCAGTAGGAAATCAACATTACTATAATACCTTAAAAAGTGGGAGCAAACAGTTTCGAAAGATATGTACATAGGTAAAAATAGGAATGAAAAATAGAAAAACTACCATGTAATTTCAGATACTGATGGATATTATCGACATATTAAAAAAATAGAATGCATAAACTACCCGACATAACTAGAAGACACCGAACAATCACATGCGATGTTTATTTTTTGAATTACTCCGACTACAACGTTTCAGCCGATGTAACCTCAAACTTTATTCGTATATAAAATAAAGAATTCCGATAAAATTCCGCACAGATTCTCGAAGTTGACATACATATTCCCGAGTTCGTTAAAACACACCTAAAGGAGGTCGGAGGTTACATCGACGAAAACGTTGTCCAAATAACATCCAAGATGAGAACAATAGTTAGAATGATCAAAATAATCCAAATTATCAATCCTTATTGAAAAAATTCTGAAACTTAACACATAAGATTTTTTTAATGGCATACGTAAGTACATACACAAGTATAGATTGAGCTTAGTAAGAGAACAGGACGAGATTTCGACTTCATGTTCACATGAAACATACTATAATCTTACTCATAATCAAATGAAAAGACGAAGGGGAGCCAGCCTGAGTTTGGCCCAACGTTCTTGAAATTTCGTTCCTTTTCATTAAATTGAAAACCGACGATTACCTGTTCATATCAACATGAATACATGTCGGTCCTAGGTCTATCTTGATACCTACTCCTGAACCTTCTAGTCTATATTACACATGTGTTCTTTGTTTGCCTCACTTTCCTGTCGCCAATGAGAGTGCAAACTACTGAAGCGACACAGAGATTGTCATAACTCACATAAACTGTCGAAATACATTGATCGCCCTTATAAAAATTATCTCGTATCACATGCTACTTCTGTTTAGCGGTGTGTAAATACGAATAAGATTAATATAAATGTGACGTCTGCTCATTATATTTACCGACCTCGTCTCGTTCAGCGCTAGGGAGGTTGTCCAAGTACACGATTCTGTGTCATAAATGGTTATCAACACAATCTAGAAAAACGGCTAATCGAATTGAAGTGATTTTTAAAATTTTCTCTTGTCATATGAATTATAAATTTCACACGGTGCTTGCAGTGTTTTACAGATATATGTGTGCAAGTAATAACAAAGAGAGAGAGAGAAGGTCGGTGTTAGTAAAATAATTGAATGATGTGCGGTTACTTGGTACACAAAGTATCGATTGTAATTATTCCATATGGTTAATCCAATGAAAACAGTGAAGTCTATGTATTTCTGTCTGCTATAAACTCAGGAACTACTGTGCAAATCTTAAATAAAGTTAGCATGCAGGTATTAAACACCCCACCGTGAATGTTTAATGATCTCATCGTTATGCACGTGTGACACCCTCCCCGTCATTCTGGAATTTCTTTCTCAGAACTATAAGATCGTTTCAAGTAGACACAAAAAGCAAGATATTTATATTGTCGTTGTATTTATAATATCACACATCGACCCGATGGACCTCTTATTAATATGTATATTCTGTCTGGACCATGAGGATATTAACTTAAGAGGGTTACTATACGTCACCACAGTGGTTAACACCAATTGCTACTTACATTTAACTCACAGTGCTAAGGTGGATAACAACACAAACTTAAGACACATGCGGTTACATAGCGCAACTTTCACTTATAGATGTTGGCTACCTTCACGTGATTTCTAATGTAAGTACATAATCGAAGAAATCGATAGTAACCCTTTCGTATGATGCGAATTCATACAAAATCACGTTTAATCCGATCTATTTAAAGAATTACTTCTCTCACAACAAGTGGTCTAGAGAAACTTACCAGAGTATCTGGTATTACACAAACCTCTTTGTTTCTATTACATAGAGGGGGCGAGGGTACCTCGGAGCATACAATGTTTACCTCGAATTAATTACACTTATTTAATGAAACATTTTTATAAATATTTTATAGAAGGATCATGGATGTAATGCGTTATTTCTCATCAAAGTGTGCCTCTATTCATCCATATTAATAGGAAAAACGCAAACCGACTTTAATCATGACAAAATCGGTGACATTATAATCGGGCTTCGTTTTATAATAATAATGTGAAGCATGCGTTCCCGCCTACATCTATACTTTAGCAACAGCGACATGTAAATGGCTGGCACTGTGAATAATATGATGAATGAACTGTAGTTTAATAAATTGTTACGGGATAGTTTTAAAATTTAAAACGTAGTGGTCCTTGGAAAGAATGTGAATGTCATGTAAGTTGAACAACGATATTTAAATTGAATTCATCAAAACAAAGTATTTAAAGTACACAAAAAGTAATGTACATAAGCATTGAGTAAGAATAATTGGAATGTGTTTATAGATGGTTTTTTTTATAATCTAGCAATATCAAAATAGATGTGCGCACAACAAAAGAGTTGTACACCGAATGAAAATAGAAAGATGTTTCAAGTGGAATAATGATTAACTACTCTATTACATATAAAGTTATTTAAACATGTTGTCACCTTGGATGCCGATCGTAAATAATACAATATTATCGTATATTTACAAGAGTGTGTATTTACAGAAGTACAGAATAGTATGATACCCCGAAACTGATCTGAGACTGCTTCGAGACTTCCTCGTAAAAACCTCTCTACATAGTCTCTAGAAGAGCCCATATAGTCACGAAATAGGGTAGATCACCAGCACACCATAACATCCCCTTTTTAACCGGTCTCTATATTAGGTCACTACTTATACGAATTAGGGTAGATTACAATCGTACGTGTCATTTCTGATCTTTGTTGTTCGGAAGCTGGTTGGGGGATTGGCATCTCAGATGTGTCGAACACGACATCCATTATTTCGTCCGATGGACTATAATTCCGAAACCATGTGAATATCTACTTCTTTCTACTGGGAGATAATTCCACACTTCTTAGCAAGAATCAAAAAGTGTATTGGCTCAAACTTATTTACGTGTTCCTGATTAAACAATAAAACATCTACAGACTTATTTTCGTGGTCAGACGATTTCGATTTCGAAACATCGTGTTGGAGAATTACTAGAAACCTTTATCGTCCAACTCAAGAAATATTTTTTTTTACATTTTATTTTCTGACGTTGGAGGGTGTCCTTTAGCATAGTTGGTACGCATTGTCTATTAAAATTCGAGTACAGCTTTGAACACTTTGCTGTCACTGTTCTAATTAATAATTTGTCAAACACACAACCTAAATCATTTTCTTTACTCGAATATTGCCAGTTTTAGTAATGATAATGTTGTATCCATATAAGTTTAAGTTATCGTTGTCAATGGTGTATGCAAAGTATGTCAGGAGTATGTTTTGTCCGAATAAGCCCGAGTTCTCGTCGCGAATGTTGTGGTCATTAACGGACGATAATAAATAACAGAATAATTGTATATTTACAAGTGTGTGTATTTAGAGAGGTACAAAATAGTATGTATTAAAAATCTCCCCCTGGACTGCATTGAGACTTCGTCGTACGCCCATCCATACGTACAGTCTGGAGGAGTCCATTCAATCACGAAATAAAGTCACACCATAACAGTAAGGTGTATTTCAAAATCTAGTTCTCATTTTTCCAAGAAATAACGTATTCGAAAACTACATCATAACACTCAGGTATATTTCAATATTTAGTTCTCTTTTTTCCAAGAAATAGAAGTTTACGACGATTACACCATACCACTAAGGTATATTTCAAAATCTAGATATATTTTTTCCAATAAAAATAATAGACAACGATCACACTATAACACTAAATCTAGTTCTTTTATTTCCAAGAAATAAAGTAGACAAGTATTACACCATACCACTAAGGTATATTTGAAAATATAGTTTCTTTTATTTCCAAGAAAAAATGTAGACGACGATCATACCATACCACTAAGCTATATTTCAAAATCTACTTCTTTGTTTTCAAGACAGCAACATATGTTTACACCTAGTTTTCAGGTCAGATGAATAGAAGCCTAGACCATTTGTAATTTTTATTCAGAAATTAACACAATCCTGTACGAGATCATTTAAAGGTACTGTTCGGTGAGATATTTCACACAGTTTGTAATGCATAATAATATTATCCAAGTGTAACACGTAGAAAGTCCACTATTGCTTAATTCGTCTATCTGCATATCTATATTATGCATGGGCCCCCAGATTTTTGAAAACGATTAAGTTAGCTAGTATCAATTATGGCTGGAGTCAGTTGAAACAATAAGTGATCGTTAAGCTAACATGCACTGGAGTGTATCATTTTGTCAAACCATAACAAAGTGAAAAATTCGTCACCGACACAGGTAATTTCGGGTCGGAGAAGGTCAGATATGGAACGATTGTTGAATATCGTATCTGATTGGCCGACGCAAGTCTGTTACGTCATTTGTTTTTCTGAAAAACTATGGTTTTTGAAAGAGTAAGCTTCGGGAGTGAGAACAATAAGACCAACAATTTAGCCGCTCGTCCTGGAAGCAAGCGGACCCATGAAAATATAGTCTGAAAAGTAAAGGTCTGGATCTCGAATGAGATCCGGCATATATTCTCATGCATCTGTCGCACCCAACAACAAAATGTATGAATGATAGAAGTAGTGAGACGAATGGATGGTAATCCTTTCCCAGCACAAGACAGATGAATAACAGAATTGAATCTCTCTCTCTGAGAAAAACCTGTCTCCGAATTTTGTCTCCTGCATGAAAACAGAGTGTGTCCATAAAATAAAGGCCACCAGAATCGATTACGGCCAGAGACGTAATGACATCCATGGTACAGATGACGACGACGCCAAGTAGACGAAGAAAAAACTATAAGGTAACTTTTTTGTGTATAATATTGTCGGGTACTAATTTGATAAAGTTAAAAGAAAATATGTGACAATTAAACAAGAAAGAAAAAGTGTACCATGTTTTTAAAAAAAGTGTTAAAAAGAAAAGTGTTTGATGTAATTACAAGAATAGACAGAGAAAAGTATAAAGGTTATATACATTTATATAATTGCGAAAAAAAAGTTTAAAATGGTTAAACGTTGATAAAAACTGTTAATTATTCATGCCTCAATGAAATATATTAAGAACTTAAATCGAGTTTATGAGACGAGTCTTGGCCGGCGCTTTCGAAAAACTTTCATGTTATTTTTAAACTTTCGTATTTCAAGAAGCGTTGATTAAAGGCCATATAATCCCATTGAAAAAAAGCCAAAATGTAACAAATAATGATAATGTTTCCATCAAAATAATAAATAAATGTAACGTTTAATGATAACAGTACATGTCTGTTTGGTTTTTCCGTAAAAATAATTGACATTATCGGCTTGACATTCTTAACGTTGGATAATGGCCGTATGGAAATGGGCGTATCTGTTGGAAATCGTTGGTTTGACTTGTGCGAATCCGCGCGGGTGGGCCCGTGCAGTCGAGTGCAGAATAGGGCCTGTTCTCACAGTCAGAAATAACAGACGTGACAGGGTCACCGCGTGAGGAGACCTCAGATCAAGGGTCAATGTGCACCTGTGATAGGCTCTGTGACGTTACGGGCCTTTGCGTGATGTCACCCGTTCTTCGTGAAGAAGCGAGCTTTAGCAGACTGGGTTTTGGAGACGAACCTATCCGACGTGATGTTTACCATGTAACTGCAACATAGTTAAGGGGCATATTTCCCTGAGAAAATACAGGCAAAAGATATGTTTTTCCCCCCCCCCCCCACGAATGGTTAAGACTTAATTGATTAGTAACTTCGATAAAATAGTAATTTGCTCTCTGTCTCTGTCTCTGTCTCTGTCTCTGTCTCTGTCTCTGTCTCTGTCTCTGTCTCTGTCTCTGTCTATGTCTCTGTCTCTGTCTCTCTCTCTCTCTCTATCTCTCGACGTTTGTGAATATCTCTAAGCCGATAGAAAACTAACGGATGTAATAAAAAATTTAAAGTTAAAAGGATTGTTTGTCTTCGGCAGTATAGAAGAGAATAAGGAAGAACACCAGTAGACGATACGCCCCTCCACGCGACGAGGAAAGAAGAGAGGGTACGATAAATTTAAAGGTATGCAAACTATATGATGTTTTATGTTTTAAAAATGACGAGTATTGAACGAGAACTGTTTCGGCCCGGAACGAGTATACTAAACGAGAAATGTTGCGGCTCAATGAGAAGGGTATGCAACATTAAAATAAATAACAAAATTGTATCTCTTATGTATTTTTTAAAGTTATAACAATCCGTAGGTGTCATTGTACGTTTACAACCTTTTTTTTAAATTGGTAAAATTGTGTTGTCAAACTTTTCGCATTCACATACCGAGAATAAATAGTAACCATTCTGTTAATTGACACTAACTGCAATGGAGGATGAGCTATCTCTGATTCTTGGACACTGTGTGCGACTGAGTCGAAAGAGATGACATCAGAAACCGAATAGAAGTGAGGTAGCCCCCGTCCTCTACTCTCGCATTTTTACTAGGTCGACACATCTACGGTTCTTCTACTTTCGTGCGAATCAGATGATTCTTGTATTGATATTAGTTTCCCAAATGTTTTTCTAGTTATAAATCTTTCTGGAAAGACATCGGGTACTTACGGGAACAACCACAAGAAGGTTGTCAACATCCCTAAGTGAAAGTGGTACTGTAGAACTGACTGGATTCGAACTTGTAACACCCAGGTCTTCAGTCCGTGTCGTTATTCACATAACTACCGTCACTTCCCATCTACGGTTCTAATGTAAGATGACGAACCGAAAGAACATCGAAGAGCTATCTTGATAATAACATAAGAGTCAAATTAGAAAAGGTAATACTGTATTTGCCTATTCTCACCTATTCAAAAGTTGAATATATTTACCATAGCAATATTATTTTCTTTTCAATTTAATTTCATACAGAATATTAATTTTAAAAAGAAGAATTTAAAAGATTGTTAAAACAATGTCCAACAAAGTATAAAAACGCACATTTGTAGTAATCATCATCGTACGATTTTTGACCGGCACGATTCCATTATTAGCATTATTTTATTTACTGTAAAAAACATACCTTACTTATACTCATTTATAAGGACATTATTTTTAGCTAAAGGTCAACCACTTATCAGGGCGTACATTACTCGAGGATATGGGTCATACAATTGCCAGTTAGTGACTGAAACAGTATAATAAGAGGATTGAGAACAATGAAAAAAAATGACCATAGTTTTAATACCTGTACAGCTATGTGTTGATATAGGAGTTTACAACAACCTTATTGTAGTATGTAGTGAAACAGCTGTGCGGTATACTGTTCCACAGGTGAGAAGGTCGTTAATTTTTTACAAGGGAAGGGAACCAAATATTGGAACTCAGTCGGTGACCGACTATAGAAATAACGATAGAGCAGAGAAAGACTAGCAACATCTCTTCTCTAGAAAGATAGATTATAGCGTACTTGCTTGTTTTGTCAATTTTAAACTATTCAAAAGCAGGCACGAGTGTTCTGCGTGGCACCTCTAGATGTGGCAACAGTAATCCATTAAACGACTCTCTCAGGCATACAAAGGTAGTGGATTGCATTAGGAGTCATGACCTTTTATTAGTGATAGAATGATCGAACTATTGACCCACTGATGTACTAATCTATGTGAAATAGGTTCACGAATTACTGAGACGTCACAAAAAGTGTAATTCGTGTGATACTACGAAATTATACAGTTCAAAACAAAATGAAACGAGTGATGCTATCATGCAATATGAGTAACATGTATAGTCCGTATTATACACGTGTGTGCGATGCTAAAGACAAGATTCAAACTTGGCACGTACAGATCATCAATCCAAGTGTATATCTACAACTAGAATTCAATAAAGATGTATAACCACTAAATAAATAACATCAAACACATTCAGAAGTCTCCAGTATTTTATGATGGAATTATTTAAAAACAAATACCATTCGCGTGGATGAGTTGTACTTGACACAAACAAAACAACTATGAAAGCATTATTTTGTATTTGTCTTCTAATTTTTGGATCCAGAGTTTCAGATTTCGTTCGTTTGAACAAAACGAAATGATTCAATTGTCGGAAAACACGATTCTCTGGCTTTTGTTTTTTCTAAGTTTACTCGGTACACCGACGAGGAATGAAAAGCGAGTTATTAAAAATCAAATAAACTAAACACAGATAAACATGATTTGAATAGGAAAACTCGTGCTTCAATTAACATATACGTGAACAGTTACTTGTACAGTATGTGTCGAAGGAAAATGAACGGTAAGAGAAAATATAACTGGAAAATTAGAGAGAAAAAAGAGAGAAAACACGTAAGAGATGAGAGAAAGAGAAAGAGAGAAAGACACTTATAGATAGGTTGAAACAGAGTATAAAATCGTGAAAACAAGTTAAATTTACGGGAAAAGATAGCTAGTTAAATAGCGACAGACTGGAACAAGTAAATACATTGATATGGGAAAAAGTCGGATTAATATACAGATAGATACAGGAAGTCAAGCAGACTGGTATAGGCAGGTATATACCCATAGAGTGAGATACGATGTCTTTGACCAGCTTGATATTGCATTTACAATGGATTTACCTAAATCTAGTATCGTGTACTCAAAACAGCGGCAAGCTAAAGGGTGCAAACATTCAAGGGTCTTATGAAACAGATAGATTCGAAATCGGCACTTCCAGCTTGTTAGACCACGTCAGTATTGTGTTCACCATCTCTCGAACGATAGATGGGGCGAAAAGTACAAATTAGAGAAAGAGAGGTTAAGAGATAGACAATGAGAGAGATAGAAATATAGTTTTAGGGAGAACAAAAAAGGAGAGAGAGATATACAGATAGAGAGAGAGGGGGAAGATCGAGTGAATACTAAAAGATAATAAATATAATAAACGGAGAGAACGGATAAGGGGGCAGAATATATCGTTGAAAATGAGCGTGAGACAGGCGATGCCTTGAAATAGATGGAGAGAGGGAGATATTTCTCTTTCATTTTTTTAGCGAGTAAAAACTCGCTAAAAAAATGATGTGTTTGTGAATGATGATGTTTCCTTCGGTACGTGACTTTATTCGGCCTGATATTTTTCGTAGCAATTTTAGACAAGTTATTTTAGCTTCTATTCTTCGTTAGTTGACCAAAATGAACTAGTGAAAAAGTCGAGCGAGTTCTCATCTCAAACATTGACCTTTTATCGATATTGTATCCGGAATCAAAGGTTGTTTGTCTAAAAATGGCAATGCAAATATAATATTTCGAATTTTCTTTAGAAACATTGATAACTTGTATTATTTTTATTATTCGGACTGCTGTTCTCATATTCAGTGTTATTCTCACAATGTTTCGCTCGATGTAACATTTGATCGTCTTCAGGTGTATATTGTCGCAGTCGACAATCTTTCTGTTGAACTTGGGAATCTGTGCGGAATATCGAACATAGACCTTAATGTAATTCACGGTTGTAGCTTGCTCTCGTTACGCCAGCCACGACCGTGTAGAAGTCTTACATAATTCGTAACTGGATTCGTAGTATCGCACGCACTTGTTACTGACTCTCCAACATCTAGAAGACTGCTAATTTGAATTGATTTTTACTTAGCACTTTATGCGTTACACCACGGCTTATTTGCGAATTACTTAAGACTTCTACTCGATCCTGGCGTACAGAACAAATGCTAACTATAACAGTGGATTACATATAAAGTTTCTTTCGAAATTCTGTATAGATTCTAGATTTCGACAGAATTATTCCCGTGTTTGATATAATCACATGAAGAGGAGTGGTGGTCTCATCGTCCGACACGTTGAGAGAATCATATCTAATGTGAGAACAGTAGTCCGAATAATCCATATCATTCAAACACTGCAAATATGTTTCCACATCTCAGGGACGTTGCAGGTCTTCACCCCTGCTTATCCCACTTTCACACGAGATGATTGAAACACATCTTCATATCATATTATAACTATTTTACTTATTAGTTTGATGAAAAGTATCCGGGGCGAGACTATGGAATGGGCTTAACAGTCCAAATTCAATCGCGTTAGATTGTACATTGGAAAAGTATTGCCTTCTTCCTCAAATAATAACTTATTTATGATGAATGGTTTATTGTAAATAAAGGAGTAATATTGTTATACCAAAACAAAAAACCCAACCAAAGCAATCATAATAACAAATAAAGTCATATTCACGTCCGTCTAAGTTAGTGTGTGCAGTTTATTTTAGAAATATACACAGATTCGCTTAAAAATGTGTGTTGTCCTACATCTAGGATGAACACTGTAGTGAGTAGTATAAATACAACAGTCATCATAGCTTAACTCCATGTTCCTTCAGTAGTTGAAAACCTTTGACGCCTGCTGGCTATTAATAGTGGCCAAGTGGGTTAAGGCGTCGGAATTTTTGTTATAACATGACTCGACCGCTTTTTATAATTATCGCTACACTGACGATTAAGTATGCATGTAGATCAAAGCAAATAATTATAATTATTTACAAATATATATATATATATGTATATATGTATATATTCTCTCTCCCTCTTATATATATACATATGTATATATATGAAGCAATCAAACAAAAGATGTAAGCGTCAACTAATATCTTATGATTAGTGAAACATTCGGATACAAACTGAAACTCAATATACTGGATAGAGCATTAATTTTTATAATATAAAATGAAGTAATAAAATAAGGTGTCAGTCAAATTTTATTAGAATTCAAAGTTCAAGCAAAGTATCTTAAAGTCCTTAGCTCATGAGTTTTCAAAGATAATTCTTCTTTTCAGACGACCTTTTTTTTTAATGCCTCAAAGCTTCTTTAGACTATATATATGGCGTAAGGTACACGATAAATCATGAAAATGAAATGCCGTGGTAGACAAAATGTGTGAAAAATGACAAACGGAAAGCAGGTAAAAGTGCAGGAGAAATCACCCATTTTTCTCATAATAAGATTTCATTTGCATGAGTTTTAATGTTAAGCAGATTTTTTTAGACTGTCCATTTAAGATTGGTATAGTTTTATAACACTTAATATGAGACAAATTAGCAGACAATTTTCTGATATATTCTGATTAATCTTTGTGGCTTGCGTTCGGTGTATCAATGTCATGCCCACTTCTATGTGTGTTTATCCTAGCTATATCCTCTGTCTTCTTCCCTCTTATCGCCTTTACCCCTCCCACCTATCGCCTCCCCTGTACTAGCTCAGCAGGTGTGAAGTGAAAAAGAAAAAGAAAATAAATAAAAATATAAAAAGTAGAATAAGAAATGAAGCAGAATGTGTAATCCACTTGTACATATTTCAATGTCACAAAAACTCTTCTCATATGGTCTAATCGGATCATCTTTTTCTTCTGCCATGTGTGTGCCTTCAAAATAAAATTATTTCCAAATCTTCACCTTTTCTGAAAATGTTCGCTTACACGAACGAAACCGGTTAAATCTTTTTTTTTGTTTTTCTCCTGAACCTTAACCTGTTTTCCGTATTTCATTTTTCACCCCCCCACACACACATATATATATATATATATATATATATATATATATATATATATATATATATATATATATAATACGGCTGTTTTCCTCATATTTATCACAACGCTTCCACTGTACAATTACATATAATCCCTTTTTTATTGTTTCATGAGTAAACATTATCTCTGTTGTTAGTAATTTATTGCATCCGGTTAATTGGCCACATTGTGCTATTTTAACTAAAACTAAGTGGAGATTACTGGGTTATACAGTTTCGAATATTATTTCGATTTACCTGCCTTCAAACGATGGTATTATATCTAACAAGATCGTGTTTATTATGGGGTTGAACCACACTACACTGGTAATCTTTGTAAACAGATTACCCCGGGCTCATGCAAAAACCATGATAGTAAATAAAAATAAGAATGATAACCTAGATTGTACAGAGATGCAGGTAAGTTGTAAGGGTAGAGGTAGTTTTTGGTTTTCGACTGTGGTTGTTTTGATAATTTCAAGGTATAGACGAAAATTACACATTCTATTGTTTATATTTTTAGGTATTTCGATTGAGGGAATGTGTGCACAAAATTTGCAGAATTACGTAATCTATTAAGAGAGGATCGTGGAAACATACGCGCAAGACGTACGATTGAAGTAAGCGCCCATTCCGCCTTTTGCTTCCTCCAGCGTTGCTAGGGAGTTTGCTGCATCTGTAAAGTTGAATATACAATAGTTTCGACATTTTACTACAATAAATTGTGAGTTATAAAAAACTTTCTTGTTTTGATTTTTAATTTTAACTACAACAACTATCGCATTTTTGGTTATAATGCGACAAATGCCCCAAAAATATATTAACATTATTTCGGTATTTCCTCAAAGTATTCTCAAAAGAATGGCTGCAATAGATTTAGATGATATTGTAACTTGGTATATCCTAAACCATAGTCTGAGAAAATATAATGTTGTCTATTACGGCCGCAGTCAAACTAAGGATATCTTTATTTGATAACACTGTTTGTAGAAATAATCTCGTGTGTAATAAGTTGTGAGTTTAATCCCTAAGTCGGCTTCTGCAGAAATATCCATCGCCGAATCTCGATCAATCTTAAAAGGAGAATCTATTTATTATTATGTGCTGACATTCCGATGGAATGATATTTATCGTGACAAATGTGGAAATTAAGCAAGAATGGCTCCTAGGTTAAATTAAGAATTCTGATCATTATTCCCCGGAAAATTGTTTAACGTAAACACGCACGAGACTGCTGGCATGGAGTTAAGAAACCACAATGTTCTGAGAGATCTACGGAATCGAGTGATAAATTACAAATTACAAATGGAATATACGATATGCTAAAAAACATCTGTTTAATCCCATAGGAAACTATTAGTACTAGATAACTTATAACAACATAATTTAAATGTTAGTTCTTGTCGCGTCACTTAAGTTAAGCAAGGTTGACCGTTAAGTTGGAAACCATTTGTAGAACATGATGTTCCGTGGTCTTTCGTTTGCTTATTTTACTTCTCAGCTAGATACTCAAACTGTCTACCCATACCATATAATCGTTATTTCTCGTAAACTCCACATAGTATTGATACACACATCTTTAGTATTTGGAGAGTTTTAAATAACTCCTTTGTTGTTATACGTTCCAGGTCAACTCTGATAAAAATCGTAGTTTCTATAAGGTAACACTCATTAAATAGAATCTGTCATTAAAAGAGTATGTACAAAATATATGACCTCAAACGAAATAATGTATAAATAAACTCCTTAAGCTGCATAACTAGACTCAACATTTAATTGCAGACCATGCTGCTTTCTCCCCAGATCATGCAATGGTGTGGAGAGGACTCACAGAATATTATCTATAGGTTACACACCAATTACATTTTGAAAGCAAAATGAGTGTGTGCTGTAATTATTCATAAGATTTAAACCCCCTATTATTCAAGAAACAGACGATCATAACAACATACAATAGTAGAAGAAATAGCTAAAAATTTTCGTGAAAATAACCTACGTTGGGTTAAGGTGAAAGTCAACCGCCGTCAAAGTAAAGAATGACGTTTCCTCGTATGACAATGGAAATAACAATGATGCCAAATAACGTTTGCTGATTAAGAAATAATTTATGATATATATGTGTATACCCAACTTACACCAGCTGGTGGTGAAGAATAAAGAAACCGAGTTTCTCGATCACGACCTTGTCTATAGCATTGTGTGCTGTTTGATGCTATGTGGTCTCCGAAGGAACGGGTATTGCAACAGGAACAGCTCAACATATTTTCACCGCCTTCTACAAACACAGAACTTGACCAGTGATTACGTGACGAACCACTGCCTAGATAGTATTCTGAAGACAGGAATTGGTCGACCAAAGTGCTACGATCTATAATATAGGATGATGGTTATAACTGCGTGAATACAGATTATAACAGCCGAAATTATTCACTTATTTATGATTTCATATATTCCGCATACAGAATATCCCACAATTAAATAACAGTATATATATATTCCTTAAAATTGGAGCAAATTCCAATAATTTTCGGCCATTGAATAAGAAATTAGTTGATCAAAGAATGCTTGATATTTCATAATATTGTTAAATGTGCATGATTTTGCATCTTTTCTGCGTCTTGTTCACATTTTATTAAACATAGAATTAAATTGTGTCTTGATTTGACATAATTTGAAGACCGACTAAGAAATATATGTTTTACTTATGTCCTTATTAGTTGTCTTCTATTAAGGGCAGAGCTAGATACAACGTCCATTTTAATGTAGGGAAAATGCAGCTCCTCAAAAAGAGACACTCTGGATTTCGACAAAATAAACACTTTAATCTGTATAGAATAATTTCTCCTTCACTAACTGAGGACCGAAAATATAAAGTGTAGTTACTAATGAAAACCGTCTCTATCTAAATATATAGAAAGATTCTCAATTAGGCCTTTTTGAAAACTCCGTCTTCTTGATTCTGGTGGTGGTACAGGACGTTTCAAGTTTAACACAGAAACATAACATGGAGACGTCCAGTCTAGTATTAATCTTAGATGGTCTATGTGGAGACAGGGCTGCCACGTATAAAATCGCTAGTTTCTTTTTAGCTTCCTGTTTCCTTTTTTGTTAAATTCCCTTTCCTTTTGCCTTTTCCGGTCCTGGTGCGGAGAACTATTACGCGCATTCAGTCGAGAATAAGTTTTCTCTCAAGATGTTCACAACTACATATCATGGCAGTGGGCAGTATTTACATTTAATTAGGCAAAATATATCTCATAAGGTATTAAGCTGTTATTAGTGGATCGTCTTATACAATCGCGGTACTTTACAGGCTGTTATATAAAATCAGCGGGTACCCGTCGCCCGACGGTGCTCGGGATAAATGTAAAAGAATGAAATAAAATGTGTAAACTTCCAACCGAAAACAAATTGGTCACAACTGGTTCTTTTAATGAAAATAAACTATTGCCGCTTCTGAATTGTGGAAAATCCATGCACTAAAGAAAATATTTACCTTGGAGTGTAACAAACATACAAATCGCCACAGTGTAGAAGGATATCTCCAATGTAGAAGCATATCTCCTTCAATGATCTCTTCTACAGAATTTGAACTGTCCCGAGGCAAACAAATTTTTGCCAAACTAAACTTAAGACTTTGATTAGGATAAGTTTAGAGTTATTTTAGTGTTCCAAAAAAAAAACAGAAAATTGTTATTGCTATTTTGTTTTGAATCTAAGTTTATTTAAAAATAAATGACCATCCTTCCCCCAAAACTGTACAGACTATATCTCCTACTGAAAAAAAATAAAATTAATAATTGTTGTTAACTGACACCTGAAACGTCGGGATTGACCCGGAATGTCGGAGCATTTTATGTAAAATCTATGCGTGAATAATTTATTGTTATTATACTATTTCTATATATTCTACTAATTGTAGGAAAATGTTTATTGTGGATACGTAATCGCATAAAAAATAGAATCTAATTTTCGAATAAATTAATCAGATAAAAGTTAGGTTTGCCAATATTGTAAAGTAAAAATAGTTATATAGTGTGTTATGGTGAACAATTTTGTGCCTATTGTTGATGTAAGCTTAGCTGTGATTGGTGTTTTATACATTCTGAAAAAGTGGACCCTGAGTACAGTTCTTTGTGAAGTAATTGCCAAACGGTGTTTTAGGAAGTTAAGAGTTGTTTATTCATTGAGAGCAATTAGCGTGCTACCCTCTTTTTGATTCAAGTAGTTGGGAAAGGCTTACAATGCGGAATGAAAGTACGATTAGGGTTAAGGTTAGCTTATAAAACTAGTTCATAGTTTCTTGTGACATGCTAAAATATATTAGGCGGCTGACTCGGTGTGTGTGAATGCATTTGATGAATTAATGTAACAAGCTAGTACAACCAGGTTAGGGTTACAGAGGGGACAGCTAAAATCCATTATATATATATATATATATATATATATATATATATATAATATATATATATATATATAATATATATATATATTATATATATACATATTATATATATATATATATATATATATTATATATATATTATATATATATGTATATATATATATTATATATATATAGATAGATATTTTATCTTATATATATATATATATATATATATATATATATACATATATATATATATATATATATATATATATATCATATACATATACTGTCGGTTCCTAACCAATGTTTCCCGGCATTTGGGTATGATCTCATTAACAGGGGGTTATTACATTTGAAAGAAGAACATAACTCAGTTCCTAAACATTGTATTAACACTTATTATATTAGTATTTTTACCAGAGAGACAATGAGACATTTTTTCTACAATGCTCTATTATATGTTAGTTATGAATTCGTCTTCTAAAATTTATGATTTCGTCATTTTAAACTATATATTTCCTGATTCAGTTCATTATCATGAATATGTCTTTTTTAATTTAAAAATATTTCCTATAATATCTAAAGAAGTAAAATATTAATATTTACGTCATCATTGTATATTCGGCATGTCAACATATGTGCATTTTTAATTACTTCTAAAGTAATAAATATTTTAAAAAGCGAACTTCTAATTTAATAAAAAAGTATGAGTATTTGGTAATTTAAAATTAACATAACATATTCAACGCAAGAAAACAATTAAATTATAGGATTACAAAGACAAATCGAAGGACTAGCAAGTAAATATACGTTTATTGACTGAATAATAAAGTAACATCATTGGAATAACACGGTACAGAACGCAGTCTTTTTAGTTAGACATGTTAAATAAGTATATTTACTTTAGATTTGGGTTTCCTGGTCACCTCTGTATAACTGCGCTTTACTTCAGCTATCACAATTTTTTCTTTACACTATAAATTTCCCTCAATACCTAGTTGACATATAGCGGCTCCATTATCGCAATGCTTGCGGTCTCTGAGCAATATCAGCTGCATAGTCTGAAGTAAACCACCTCGTAAAATGGAGCTTGCTTTAGAATGTTCGCATGGGATCATGTGATTTAATGCCTGCGTGGATCCATTGAGTTACCCCATTTCGTCTCACCTGAAACTCTATTTTGGAATCTGCAAACAACCCATTCCAAAATTACTCATTGTTAACTTAAGCTTCCATTGATCATTTGGCCATCGACTTATCTCATGTCAAGATCATAACAAAAAAACACTTCATACTTTAAAAGAGTGTGCTCTTTATATCATAATAGTAATACTAATAAAGAAATGTGTTTCTACACTGGGGCCCGTCCTCTCAAAACTCAACAAAACATAGCTTGCCGAATCTTGCCTCCTTTACAGCTGGACGATTGCCTCTGTGGCACCAGTCATCAAGAATTCTGGAGATAGAACTGACTCTCAAAATTATCCGTATATTAGTATACTCCGCTCTACGCAAACATCTTTGAATCTTTAATCAATCTAGCGATAGCTCGTTACCTGGTTAATGCGTAACTTATTTCTGACTATCAGTATGGATTTAGGCAAGCATGCTCTACTGCAGATATCCTAACGGTTATCTCCGACAGAATGCATTATACACTGGGCAAAGCAGGCGAAGCTAAAGCGGAAACCTTAGATATGTCTGGATGTAAGTGTTCTCATAAAAAATATATCCATATGGTATTACTAGACGAATATTTAATATAATTTGTTTTTTCTTATCCCAAGGAAACATCACGGTTCTGATCGAATACCGTAATTCCAAGCGACATGAAATAAATGCAGGTGGAATTTTATTTTTCCCGTTGTTTAACGACATTTCCTGATCACATTGTGTTTGAAATAGCTATATTTATGACGAGACCACGCTTTACACTCGTCATGGGAATAAAAGGGGTGCACACATATCCGACGCAACTAGCCTCCAGTCTGTAGTGTAATGGGGCATAGATAGATGGTCACATTTAAAGTTGCTACGCCAAAGCTGATGTCCTTCAAAACTATAAACAACCTCTTTATCAACCGAGTTACATGGCAAATAACACCTTACCCGAAAGTCTAACATTCAAACTCCCTGGCCTAACAATAACATGTGACATAAATTACAACGAATACATATCAAAAATTGTCAATGCTCCTGCACATGAAGTGAGCTCCTTCTACAGTGCAAGAAAACTTCTCACACATGACTATATATATATATATATATATATATATATATATATATATATATATGCAGTGGGGAATTAAAACCGAACTTTTAGGAAAGGTAAAAGTTGTTGTGAAAAGTATACAGCTCAATAAACCGGATAGAGCAAATAGCTTGTTTGCTTTGTGTGTTTACCCACAATCTTGATTTACCTTTTTCAAATTTTAAATCTTGGCCTTTGCCAACTTATCTGTCCCAGAAATTTCCTCTGATGATAAGATGTTGATCTTTGAAAAGCTTGGCTTGAGGAAGAATTAATTGAATAAATCGCTTTCTTGCGGAATATACCTTGCATTGAGCAACTGAATTGAAAAAAGATCTGCCTACGTCGCTTTTCTCATTATTTCATGATTCTACACACACACACACACACACACACATATATATATATATATATATATATATATATATATATATATATATATATATTAAGCCACCATCCGCCCATGCATAAAGTATTGTTGTCCTTTCTGGGCTGGTAAACCATCAACCAGTCTCTACCACTCAGACAAAAAACTATATCTAATCTAAGAGCTGCCTCACTATCTACAAATATCCAGCCCATGCCCAATCGACGAAATGTTACATTATTCGGGTTACATTATAAGTACTTCAATGGAGTGTTATCCGATGAACTTACTGTGCTGGTGCCCGCTTGCCGTGCATACACTCCACCAACCAGACACTCAGTTAAATCCCATCCATCTGCTGTGGAGGTCCCCAAATGTCGAAACACTTCTACTCCATAACTTCTGTCTCTACAATTGCCGGATTTGTGAACTCCCATTCTGTCTCCTGTTTTCCCTGCTGTATCGACATGTAGTACTGTAAACTTATGTTAACAAACATCTCGCTGCACAGCTCCTAATTTAGGATGACCCCTTAAACTTTCATCCTAATTCTCAGTAGCCCCTTTACGTCTACAGTTGCGGCCGGCCTTGTTTGTGGTGAACTACGTTTAAAATACATAAATAACATTACATACAAGACTCTAATTGAAAAAAACTGAATATAAATGTTGTTACAAATACATACATATATATATATATATATATATATATATATATATGCAAATTATCACATCATACTGTAGTCTTAAGAGTAATATATTATTATTATTTTATTATCATTATTATTATTTATTTATGTATATATTAGTGACATTTTAAGCTGAATTATTTCGACACTTGATTATTGGGGAAATGGTAGTTTAATCCGTACCATTGGAGAGCCATGAATATTATAACTGTCCTGTTTTTAAATCTCCGAAACAGTTACATCGTAAACAGCTGATGATCCCCGTGTTAATATTAGACGCTTAAGGTCTCCTGTTTTTTTTTTCGCTCTTAGATACTTAACACCCCCCTTTTATTGTTTTTAATTTACATTTTTTTTAAAATTAATTTTCCAACGGATGTTAAATCTGCAATATCTTGAATTTAATTAGTTTCTCTGGGAATTTAAACTGCATTTTACTTTTTTTCTTTTTTTTCTTCTTTTTATTAAGTGACTTAAAGATTCTTTAGTCTCTCTCTCTCTCTCTCTCTCTCTCTATATATATATATATATATATATATATATATATATATATATATATATATATATATATTGTGTGTGTGTATTTACGCATCATTTTCGGATTCATGCAGACCTTGGTTAAAATAACAGAATTCGTCTGTTTAATGATAGCTTGTTTATTTGTTAACTGTTCTTTTGTGGATTAAAATCAAACAAATTTAAAAAAAAATGTTCCATAGGTTTCACGAAGGTTTTTGATTGTACCTGTAGGATGATTCGACAAAGAATCCAAAACGATCGTGACGCCTATTGTATATTTATTAATTTGTTAAATTTTTAATAAATAAATGTAAATTTTTGCAATAAAACAGCATTTACTGACTATACAATACCCAGTAAATTAATTAAATATTACACAAGTATTACTAAATATTATATCGATGTGTAGGATGAAGTAAATATGATATACACTAATTTATACATTTATTATTTACTGTGGAACTTCCATCCTCATTTTCGGGATCATCCTGCTGACACTTCTACTATCCGAATTCCCGACCGACGAACTTATATTTTGGGTCGACACTTTGAAAAGGGGGAGAAGCGTCTTCCGAAATATCCAATCATCCGAACTTGTTTATTATGTAGGATTATAAATAAAAATAAATAGATTATTATAAGATCGATTGCTTATTTGTGTTCTTTCAAGCTTCTCATCAATTCGACTCTCTGAATTGCCACCAGCCCTTTTAATAACTTATTATAATTATTCAATCATTATGAATTCATAAACACAGCGGCAAAGCATTAGGGGTCGTAATGTGGGCGATATTTATTTTAATTTAGTTTCATGCGAAAAACGTAGAAAGGTAGGCGAAGAGTATTTTTAAAAATTAAGATACATTCGATTTGCATGAAATGTTTACAATGGTTATTACACACGAATTTATGAATATTCTCCAAATTTAAGGTTGTGTAGTTTAAATCGATCTCCAGAAGCATACTATTTGTACAACTTCCCATTTGAAAATAGCTATTAGACACCAAGTAATAAAGCTTCCATTAATACCATTTTTTATTTAAATCTCTTAATGTTCAGGAATTTTCTAGAAAAAATCTTAAAGTTATTTTGTACCAAAATGAAGATAAGGATTCAAGACATAAAGTTTAGTATCATTGTATCTTGATTTTAATCCTCGTAAGAAGACATGAAAGTGGTGCAAAAACTTTGTTCAACTAATCTACGAAGGAAATTGTAATAGTATATTTCTCTTTTACTTTTTCTCTCTCCCTCTCTCTCTCTCTCTCTCTCTCTCTCTCTCTATATATATATATATATATATATATATATATATACATATACATATTCATATACATATACATATACAGAGATAGATAGTTAGATAGATAGATAGATAGATAGAGAAAGAGAGAGAGAGATAAAGAAAATAATGGTGTAGTTTGCTCCAATCATTGGGTGATGTATAAACAAATATTGTTGGAAGGCGATGACAATGTGTTGGTTAGGTAACACTGTCGGCCCGTGAAATGGTAAACAGGAATGACAATATTACGAAATTAATAATTTAAAAATAATTCATTTACAAATGTGTTTATATGTGTAAGCGTGATCGTAGGGTGTATGTGTTCCATTGTAAATTTTCGTAGAAAAACCCACATCTTCAGACTTTAAAATGTATCCACTCGTCGCGAAGTGTGTTTAGTTGGCTGAGTAAGTAAACTAGTTTAATTTTATAGAAACCATTTTTTGTTTTACATCTTTACACGTTATTAGCTATATTTCTGGTTGTCACCTCTTGTGTGGCAATAAAATCACTTGTAATTTAATGTTAAATTCATGTACTTCGATTAACGTTTTGTAGAAGCCATATATATTATACACGCCGTTTAAACATTTGGTATATTTAAAAAGCGGACGAAAACATTCCAAAAAACATCCCGATATAACAACGTTGGAAACATCAGTCGTCTGATATCTTCACATATTTACGTGAATAGGAGTATACTTTTACCACACCTACTGCTTCAGGCAGATCAGTATTGAAGACCGAAATGAATATGGCTCCATACTGTCATGACCGCGTGCTTCATTTCCCCTCACAAAATAGGTTCTAGATATCGTCTCCATTCTACTAATTCCTACTTTCAATCTAGTTTAAGGTTTATGTACGTAACTTTCTTTAAGTTAGATTATTCAATATTGTTACGACGAGAAAAATGCGCGCAGATATACACACAAATAAATATATACCCATACAAAACTCAATATCGAACAGGACCACAACGTGTGCACGTGTGAACAATAGATGAATATTCATTGGTCTTGTAAAAGCATTCATTCATCATTTGCTGGGTCCTCCTTAGTTCAACTTTCTGTACATATATTCGCATCCAAAAAAACAACGATTTGATCTTTTCAGGTGTCAATTTCTTAAATTTCATTTAAATTAAAAAGGTTAATTTACTTATTTGAATTATTAACATTTGACCTGATTTTTTTTCAAACAAACTGCAAAACGCCTCTATTAGTGAACACTATAATTACACTGAACCGTCCAATAAGAAACTTAATTTGTAAGATTGCATTATTCATTAGTAAGTAATTATTATACTCAGCCTACGATAAAGTATCTAATAGAAAGTGACTTGCTAAATTAATGTTAGACACTAATTTATACATTCTCCTCAAGTCAGTACATATGCATTATCCATGGTCCGTTTATCATCAGCCGTGTCTTCGTAATGTGTCAGCTTTCTTGATCGGAATTGCTGGTGTTAATTACTGAGCTATTAGAAAGACAGAAACCGTGAATATATCAAGACAATGAACATTTTTCCATATTCAATAGAATCACAGAAATAGAAGAGTAAAATAATTAGAGAAAGAAAGAGAAAGAGATAGCGCGTAAGTGGGTGTATGTAGTATCATATCATTTGTCGCGCGCCACTTTTTTCTCAATATTTTATTAACTAATTTATTTTTTCTGTCGTGATCATTTTGATAATGTAGACGTAACAGTAAGATTGTCGGACCTTTTAGACATGTTATGCACATTTTTATAAGGATCATATTATAACATTTGATGCTCAATCAGTTCAGGCACTTTTCGCACCAAATAACCTGACCATAACAGGATATGTTTTGCCATACACGCCACACAACCATTTTTAATTCGGAAATAATGATGGACCCCTCTCAATAATTGCAAGATTTTGCTGATTAAAATAGTATAATACAATTAAAAAACTTACGTGTTGAAAACCGTTAAAAATAGGAACATAGGTATGGCATTTAATTCCATGTAATAGTGCTTTGATATATATTGATATTTCATCACACTTCTCGAGTCTGTACGTAATTTTACATGGTTTTAATTTCATTACAATAAGTGAAAAACGTTTTTTAGAATTTCACTATAACAGTTCGTACACGCTACCATCTGTTCAGCTTTGTACAATGATAGTTCCAAAAAAAATAATTTTGTCGATATTTTTTCTTGAAAACTCATTATTTTATGGTGTTTAGTATATTTTATTTTATTTTTTTTAAAACGTGTTTCAGGTTTGAAAAAATAGAAATCAGAAGACAATATTCTTTAAAATCCTTAAATAAAAATATAAAAATGATATCACTATTATCATGCATGCTTTTTTCAGAACAATAGAGATAATTATGATTCGGTTAGCGCCATCGATAAAGTAATTGGGTGACTCCAGCGAGATTTGACGTGGCTTTAATAATTAGGTAGCAAATACATAAAGGTAGAGATCTCACAGTCAGACACACACATATGCCTCTAATGTGTGTATAGCGAGACATGATGAATAGCAGCAGCAAAAGATATGGATTTAGCCTAAAAATATTATGTTAATTTATATATATATATATATATATATATATATATATATATATGAAGTTAATCCAACAAAAGATATAAGAGGCAACATATATCTTTTAATTAGTGAGACATCCGGATAAAAAACTGAAGCTCAATATACTGGATTGAACATTATTAGCATAATATGAAATGAAATAATAAAATAAGGTGCGAATCAAATTTTATTAGAATTCAAAGTTCAGACAAAGTATCTTAAATTCCTTAACTTATGAGTTTTCAAAGATAATTCTTTTCCTCAGAGGACCATTACCGCAGTGACATCACTTCAGGTGATAACATTACACTTTGAAAATATATAAAAATATATGCAAAAATGCATAAAAGTATATAACACATCAAATATATAAGCCCAAAATATACTTTTGTTAAAGCTATCCAATCCAAGTCATAAAATTTTAAATAAATTCAGGAAAGATATCCAAGAGGTTGATTGAAGATTGATCCAGGTAGTGAGTGACAGTCCAAAAATGAAAAAAATGATTAAATTGAAAAAGTTATCCAGTCGAGAAATGCGTCCGCAAACGATGCAATAAATGACAGTTAAAAATGCATTCAATGTTTATGTTAAATTAATAAAACGATAAAGGAACCAAATCAAATAAAAAGGTCAATAAACTCACTTAGTGTTGAAATCATGATGTTCAAAATTCAGGGTTCCAATGATTTGATAGGATTAGATCAAACCATAATTCGCTGGTAAAATGGAAAATCCGCTAAATCCGATTTGAATTAAATTAAATCAAATTGAGCTGATATATTCGGCCATTTCTTCTTCCGGGTCCGACAAAAATTATTCCAATAAAAAAGTCAAATTTAAAAGTAATCACTTCCCCGCAAGCCAAATAAACAGAACCTCTCATCGCCGATCAGAAGGCAATACTAAAGTCGCTAAATGCCTACTAGACATGCAGCAACGTCAGCAGAAAGCCGCAAGCAGTCAAAATATGCTAATCTTTTCGACAGATTTGTATTTCAACCGATCGCTGTTGAGACGAGTGGAGTGAGTGGATCTGCCATACGCGACTTCCTCGGCAGCCTTGGTCTATTTATGACGCGTAAAACCAGAGACAATCGCGAATTGTCTTGTCTTTACGAGCGCCTCACTATCGCCATTATTCGTGGAAAAACCTTGAGTCTGCTTTCGGCCTGCCAAGCCAGCCGGACATTCGGAAAAACCCTATGGACTATGATACAAATATGTATGAAAATCAGCATTGTGTAAAAACAATTACCCGAGAATTATTTTGTAGAGATGACAAACGGTACTCATTTACGGAACAGCAGCTGAGAGTCTTTTGCCCAGCAAACTCAAAAAAGTAAGTGATTAACTTATTTTGGCAAAATTTTTAAATAAAAATAAATTTATCCCAATTCTCGAACATCTTGGTGCATAGCCAGAACAATTGTATGCAAATAAATAACTGTTTTTTGGGGTGAATCAGTGAAAGTGTATGCGGTAGATTTGATATGCGTTCTCTAATACTAATACATATATATATATATATATATATATATATATATATATATATATATATATATATATATATATATATATTTGA
Organism: Sepiola atlantica; assembly: GCA_963556195.1. Taxonomy (NCBI): domain Eukaryota; kingdom Metazoa; phylum Mollusca; class Cephalopoda; order Sepiida; family Sepiolidae; genus Sepiola; species Sepiola atlantica. Next base: position 3,692,754 of record OY744520.1, read on the forward strand.
AAATCAATTGCATAACGGTAGGGACGAACACGTGTTTCTTTTATTTTCAAAATGCTCAAAATATCAGAATAACATATATTATTTATGTTAATAATATGTATTGTTATATTGTTTACCACTTTAATACAAACACGGAAAGTTATGTTATAAAGCTATCAAATGTAATTCCAAAACTGATGATTCCTTAAAGAAATGAAACATATATATATATATATATATATATATATATATATATATATATATATATACATATATATATATATATATATAAAATGTATTATTAATATTGAATAAACATGCTGTGCCATAGAGTAGTCTGAATCATCATCACACTGGAGGAATCTTTAACCTTTAAGTTTAATGAATATTAAAGCTATATAATCTACAATTGAATAACTTATGGCGACGGTTTGTAATCTCAACATAGAGGAAATTACGATTGTCATTTATACGTATCGATTAGCTAGGGGCTACTTTGAATGTGACGAAAGATATTCAGTCAAGGTTAAATACCCTACAAAGTTAGGCCAAGCATGTTTGGCCTCTACCATTTATCCAACTCTTTGTTTACGCACTAGATATTGCCTAACTAATAAAATGTATAATAAAATAAATGTATTGCCTACGTTTATTTAGAGATTTACCATTATACACAAGATGCACCCAAGCAGGTTGATGAACTAACAATATGTAAGCAGTCCCTTGTTTAAAGCTGAAAATACGTGCGAGATAAACGCGCCCATCTGATAGTAGACTTCACATCGAAAGTAAAGGACACACAATGAATGCAAGTACAAAAAGAGAAAATACTATTACAATAAGTTCAAAGACCTATAATTAGGTACTAACTCAATGTTCTCCTTAAGTAGATCTATCTATAGATATTGTTTACGTCTAAATATATATATATATATATGAATATAAATATATATATATATATATATTTATATATATGATGTATAATTATTTGTAAAATAATGATAGTCACACACCTTTTACATTAAATCCCATTTTTCATTTCAACGCATTCCAAATTAACACTCAACAACGTAATATTTTATAGGACCACAGTTTCAGTGATATAATAATATGAATGTTTGGTATTTTAAGACTGGCCGGACTCTCTTATTCTGAAACAGTGAGAAGGGTTTCTCATTTCGCATATAAGTTTTATCCTTAAAAATATATTAATAAATACTGCTACTACATTTTATGTCGGGGATCTTCATCTGAATGTTCATCTACATCTATTACATGCTTTTGTAACTCGAAAATGTATAAAATCTTATGCAAAAGCTTAAGTGTTCTCAAAAAGAAATTGAGATTCAGGGAGTCATGCTTAATTGGTGTGACATGACTATGGAAAAAATTAAATGCACATCGAAAAAAAAAATTCAAATGGGATGATATGACAATATATTGCTCCCTGAATAGTGAAATGTTTGGAATGTTAATGAATTGAGGTCTTATTCTCAAACTTTCATCAACATCCGATGTAGTGAATTCATCAACATACGATGTAGTGCCTTACACTAAATTAAACGAAATATAGACAACATCATCTTCCTTTACGCTTTGAGCGGCGTTTAAAAATGAATAATGATGCGTTTAGAAGTAGATCATGTCCATAATAAATATATATGAGATAATACACATATATAACGTATATATATATATATATATATATATATATATATATATATATATTATATGTCAAGTTATATATATATATATATATATATATATATATATATATATATATATATATATATATATATAACATTTAAATGTTGAATTATATAACGATAATTGAATTATGGTTTAATAATAATAATCTATCGTGACAGAAATCAATCCGAACAATTCCAAGCACCAAACTGATACTAATGCACAAACAGGATAACATGAAAGTTACCAATTACACTCTGATCACCAGCATCTTATAAACACATTTGGATTCCTGAATAATTTGAGTATTGCTTTCTTTTTCAAGCATTTATTCCCAAATAACAGATGCTTTTATTTATTTTTTTAAATGTTTATTTTACTCTATCCTGACGTGTTTTTAGATAACATCCACCCTGATTTTACGCTTCCACTTCAACATAAGACTATTCACATTTGGCCCTTAGTTTGTTCTTTATTTCTACGTTGTTTTACTTCATATACATTTTTCAAAGTCAAATGTTGCCGATAATATTTACACCCACATTATCCGCTTCCCCATCCTCTGATGAGAATATTTTTTTCTTTGTAAATCCATGGATTAAGGATATGAGTCTCCTTGCTCTGAACTTTTGATGTTTTAATAAATATTGGATCTTTACAATATTTTATGCTCATTACCTTTAATATATATATATATATATATATATATATATATATATATATATATATATATATATATATATATACTTTTTCTTTTCATTCACTGCGTTTTTCTTAACAAAAATTCCTTTAATAATAATTTTCATATTTTTCAAATATTTGAACTTTGTTTTTTTCGAAAGCCAACTTATCCATCTGCATTTCTCCTCTGATGATAAGATTTCGATCTTTGAAAAGCCTTGGCTTAAGGAAAGAATAATAAACACTAGTTTATCACTGAATACACCTTGCATTGAACAATTGAAATTTGAAATAAATTTGGACAATCGTTGCATATTTATCACTCTTTTTTCTTCTCTCTCTCTTTCTCTCTCTCTCTCTCTCTCTCTCTCTCTCTATATATATATATATATATATATATATATATATATATATATATATATGTGTGTGTGTGGGGGTTGTACATAAACTCTGCTAAAGTAATAAACGGATAATTATGAATTGTGGAATATATATTCGAGGCAGTACGATGAGTGATGTGGGCTCATTATTTCTTCTCTAATCTTTGTACGTTTATGAGTTTATATGGCTTAAGGTAAGCAATATACTTCATTGTACAAGCTAAACTATTAAACTTACGAAACGATAATTATAAACTAGTCCTGTGCCGAATATTCTTCTAGTATATACATATATATATATATATATATATATATATATATATATATATATATATATATATATATATATATATATATATATATATATAGATAGAGTGAGAGAGAAAGAGAAAGAGAAAGAGAGAGATAGACTGAGAGAGAGAGACTGGGACGGAGGATGTAGTTGCTAGTGCAGCATCGGTTCAGTTCTGACGAGAGCAAATGTATATTTGAAGAAGTTAGGCTACCAACATTTGTAAAATACTTTTTACAGCCATTGTTAATTATTTTATAATTTTGCTATTTTATATCATATACATATATATATATATATATATATATATATATATATATATATATATATATATATATGTACATATATATATATATATATGTACATATATATATATATATGTATATATATATGATATATATGTATACATACATATATATATGATATATATGTATATACATTTGTATATATATATATAAATATATATATAGTATAACTTTTTATTTATACAAGCATTATTAGTCACATATGTGCATACATGTTTCGGTTGTACTTTTAACTAAGAGTCAACCTCTTCAGACCAAAGGAGTTTGAAGAGGTTGAATTTCTGTAAAGTGTTCGGCGAAATCATGTATACACATATGTTACCAATAATGTGTGCATAAATAAAAAGGTATACTAGAGAACAGCTCTACTTGTTATTGAGCACTTTTTATTAAACAACTGGAGTTACAACAGTTTTACAGTTACAGAAACTCATACTCTATATGTATTATATATAAATATATATATATATATATATATATATATATATATATATATATTGTATACTAATTGTGAGGGACCTATTAAGATGCCGACTCTTTTTTGGACCTTGTTTAAGAGGGAGAGACTAGTAGATGATGCACCAGCCTAGATGTTTAAACAATACTCAATGCATGGGCGGATGGTGTCTTTCTAGAGATATGGGATCATGTCTGGTGTGAGAAGTTTACTAATACGGTAGAGGTAGCCAACTTTCTATGCAGCAGCCCTGGCAATGGAGTCAATGGATTTGTTCCAATCTATGTTTTCTGTGAAAGTTAGGCCGACGAGTTTGAATGATAAACTTTCAGGTAGGTTGTTATTTGCTATGATGGTTGAAGAGGGTTCGTGTAGTTATTGAAGGAAAGTAGCAGCATAAAAATTTACCAACCAGTTTTTACCCCAATCCACTACAGGCTGGAGGTCATTTCCTAAGGATTAAGCCATTGCCTCAGATATGTTCGCGTCGGTTTTACACACGTGACGAGAGTAGAACGTGGTATCGTCAGCAAATATACCTCTTTCAGTCTCAATGACACCAGGAAATTGATTTATGTCCACGGATAGATCTTTGGGGTACACCAGCATTTATGTCATGTTGCTTAGATGAACGGCCGTCGAGGACAACCTGGATAATTATTTTTCTACAGAAGGATTCAATTATATTAAATATGTGTCTAGTAATACAATATGAGTGCAGTTTTAGGAGGCGCCCTTCACGCCAGACTGTGTCAAATGCCTTAGATATATATGGTGCTACCGAACCAGCTTCACCTGCCTTGCCCACTGTATGATATATACGTTCAGCGATGACCGTTAGGATATCGACGGAATATCCTGCTTGTCTAAATCCGTATCGACGATCAGAAAGAAGTTTAGCATGAACTAGGCACCTTACTACAGCTATATTGATTAATGATTCACAGATTTTAGCAAAGATCGGAAGTAGACTGATTGGGCGGTAGTTTAGAGGATCAGTTCTATCTTCAGAATTCTTGAATACCGGTACAACAGAGGAAATTTCTCGACTATCAGTGAAACAAGATTCAGCAAGGCATTTGCTGTACAGTTTGGAGAGACCAGGCGCCAGATCAGCAGAGCATTTCATTATTACTATTACTGGTATAAAATCAGGCCCACAGGCTTGCGAGGTGTCAAGGTGGTTTATGATGACTTTGATCTGAGATAGGGTGATGAACAGGTTCTTAAGCGTGGCTTCAGTCTGCAATGGGAATTCATGGAGGGGGTGGTTTGCTGAGTCCAAAGTGAGGTTTAAGGCGAAACGCTTAGCCAGAAGTTCAGTGTAATCAGTTGGCGTGCAAACAACATCGCTGTGATTTTATCACGGGGCAATTGTCGATTGTCCATTGTTCATCACAGTAGTGTAGATTTTCCGTAAATCACGAGTACCTAGTAACTTAATGGATATTTCTTTTAGTAGCCTTGTAACTCTCGCTTTTCCTATTTTGTCATTTAGTATTCATATTCAATTAGCGATGTTTCTGACAAAGGTGGAATAAATGTTGTTTTCTGGGTCAGAATCAATCCATCTAACACGTATTGTTAGCTTTTTTGCCTATTACACCGAGTAGCTTGATGCCTATGACTCGTAAGGTTAAGGTGACTTCAGCCTGGGTTTCGAATCATGCCACTGGCAAAACAGTAATCGTCCACATTTAAAATTATCTATAAAAAATAAACGCATGTTTATGTGACTTAAAATTTAACAAATATTCATCATAATATTGCACATATTAAATATTTTTATTTAAATATTTTAATTTCTACCTACAGACGCATGTGTTTCATGTTTACGCAGTCTTCAGTGCACGAGATGATAATCGCTGCCGTTCAAAACGTTTAAATGTATATTGATAACTATACGACATATTTCGAAACTAAATTTGAATAGACAAAAGGAAAGCATTTTCCGGCCGAACCTATGTGAGTGCTTTTTGTTTTGTTTTTTGTATAAAATACTTAATCTACATTCAAACTAGAGAACCGAACGCACCTGGTCAGATTCTTTGAAAAAGTTGCACTAATTGATACTTTCGGAAAAATCGATCGGATAAAAATCGTAGATGCCGTTGGATATAGGTAAAAGCAAATATATTTTTGGTATTTCGATTTTGGATTTTTTTTCTGAATATCAAAGACGATAGTAATCGATTCACTGCAAGAAACAGAAAACTAATTCATCTCTGCGATTTACATTTATACATGCAACCACATGTTACTCCATCTCTTTTTATTTTCATCTATTTGGGGGCATCGGCATCCGATTTATTCTTTCGATGGTATCTCTACGAAGGTATAAATAATGATTCATGTGTATTGTCTCATGATAATATTTTATTTGAAAGTAGTCACAATTCCACGCGTGCTTTTAAATAGTCTCTACATGAAACGTTTTTTAAAGCTATATATTCTATTAACTCTCTTGTAATCTGGCTTGCTTCCTTGTCATTGTTCACAATTTATAGGTACACAAATGTGCGAAGAAAATTAAATAACATAAATAAAGGACGATAGATAAAAATAGCAGAAAGTAATATGAAATTATGTAAATAATTAAAAAAAGACCACGTTAAAAAGAGAAAAAGAGAAGGGGATGGGGGTGGGGGAGGTGGGCATATACGGAGAGTGTATTCTGACTTCATGAAATATTTTTGGATGATGTAAAAAATAAAAGGGGCAATATAAAATAATACAATAAAGCAAAAAAGGTTCCAAAAGCGAGAGACTACTTACGATTATATAGAAAGGGTCTGCTATGTGATCGTTCCAACTCGTGAAATATTTTGTAATCCTTGTAAAAAAATGATTATCAAACAATGATGAAATTGAATATATATTTGGTAATATACATAACAAGCACTTACCTTAATTATTTACTAACGACAATAACGCATTAGATAAAATGAGAAGATTAAGCATTTACCAATTAATGGTTGACTTTTATATAATATATTAAACTTTACGGAGTCATTTTGTGTTGTTAGTGAGCTCGTTTTTTTTAAATTGTATATTAGTAAAATATATAGAGTCAGGGGCAATTACATGCTTGTTTGAGGTAACAATTGTGTAGCACAATCGCTACATCTGTATTCAGCTGAGTGAACTGTTTAAGAAGACGAAAAAAGGGTCGTAAGGTTCCAGTAAAAAGCAACTTTCATATCAGTCATATACACTTTCTTGAACACAAGAATATAAGACAGGTTGGTGCGCGCTACATGCATGCCCTATAGAAGATTGAGTTCAGATTTATAGTGTCTAGTAAAGTATTTGCTAGAGACGAGCTAGTAAAATATCGTATGCTCACGTTGGCACATACTTTGAAACTTTTCATATTTGGGCGGGAAACTATTTAGCAAAAGGGCCATTTGAATCACCTGTCGTATATGTGGCTGAACATTCCTGTGTTATGAAAGCGAGGCACTTATCAATCATTACGAAGATTGCATGCGATTTCAAACAAAAAATAGATGTTAACAATATAACGACGAAAATAGCGCCTGCATAGGAAAAGTTATGATGCCAACTACCTGCAACAAGCAATAGTAAGTGTTGCAGGGAAAACAATATGACAAAAACCATATAACTTTTACAAATATTTCATATATCATTTTGTTGATTTCTTCACAGGTTTACTGTGGTAAAGAAATGTTGCATTGGCACTAGGGCAACAGTCTATTAGGACGCCCTAGGTATTGGCATGTCCTGACAATGGAGTTCTACCTCATAAAACTATTATTGTGTACAGGAATTCATTTGCGAAAGCGCTCAGTTAGTTTAATATACCCAAACACTGAATTCTAAGCAGTTTCATGTCTGAGATCTTTGAACGTCTCGCCTGTGGTACGTCATACTTAATCTACAACTGTTATCAAACATAACTCCTCTTACTAGGCCGCTATTGGGAGAAAATATAGAACTCCATATACTAATGTAATTATGATGGTGGTTATTTGTTGTGTGCCTTTAAAGGGGCCGTAAGGAAAACACGAACTCAGAGATTAGACAAAACAAGTATATTGAAAAACGTACAGTACAACAATATAGACCGGTGTGGTTTCCCCTGTATTTATAGTGAGTACAGAAGTTCACTAATCCGTATAGGTAAGATGGCAACACACTCCCTCTCAAACCTTACTTCGTGAAGAGTCACAGTATCATTTCATCTTGGGATTGCCGCTATTTTGAGGCTGATTAGAGTAGGTGTATGTCGAAAACATGTGTACTTTGCTTCAACATTAAACTTCAAAACCATCACTTTATATTTCATAGTATTTAGCTCTTCTAAGCAATATTTGAGCTGGAAATTTAGTAAAGCTCTAAAACCTCATCCGTTTATCCAACAAAAATTGACTTGATTTTTTCAGTCTTTATGTTAGCTACTGTTAGCGTGGATTTTATGTTCTAACAGTGTTTATTTTCTGCAAACCTTGAGTTTATTTCAAACGATTTGAATGGTTGAAACAAATTATTTATTTCGTGATTCTGACTCAGTCGTCAAATTTCTTTATTTTCTGGCCAAACACGTTGCTCGGTAACCCTCATAAGCTGGGCCGATGCATGATATCTGCTGTATTCGCATTTTTAATACGAACATTTTTACTATTTTCGTAGTTCAGTTTAAAGTAATGTCGATAATTATTTCATTCTCCAATTTTATTTTCTCGCTAGCGACCGTTCTGGATATGTGGTTGCTTCTAAGCATAGTCAGTTTATCCAACATTCTCCAAGTATCATGTTGTTAATTGACACGTCTGAATCAGAATTTAATTGTAATTCTACATTAGCATTTAGAAGTTATACTTGTACATTTTTTTTCTCATAATTCTGCCGTCCTGTTCGTTCGTTTTTGTGGATTTTACCCGAGTTATATTTTCTTCTATTACTTTTGCAATGTAAACTGTTGCTTCCGAAATTATTACAATTTATACAGGTTTTTAAACTGTATGAGCAATACGTTACCCCATGAAGGTAGACACAACGGAAAGAGAGGCTAGGAGGTAATTCATCCTATTAATTAGACAACTTTGTTTTTGTCGAAGCATGACTATAATCCCTCTTTTTTAGTCGTTTTTGAAAGAGAGTTGAATTGTTATTTCTGACGTGTTTTTTAATGTGCGCAATGATCGACTCTTCAATGTCTTTCGAATCTTTTTTTACACTCACACATCTCTGGCTAATTTCTGTAATGTTCAGGTGTATTCACTTTGTACTTTGTTAAGAAATATACGCCTGAGTTATGCGCCTTAGACTAAGTTCAGTTTATATGCAATCGTCACAGTATTTATTGAAGATTTACGCGAAAGTTGTGTATCCTTTGCTATCTTTTTTGACTGAATTCAAACACTTTCACCGTTTGTGGAATAAAGAAGTCTTAGGGCTACATGAGTCTGTTAAACTATTAACAGCTTCAGAAATAGTCAAGTCGCTCGTTGTTCAGCGTAAAATAAAGTTCACGAATTAAGTACGTTCGATAGCCCTTAATTATTGGATCAGTAGTTTTTAGTCTGCCCAATTTAGACAATATATTTATACTTTCTGAAATATGAAGTAAAAGTTTCATCCCGTCTACGGGATAAGTGACATTGTATTAGAACCCCTAATGCGATACTTCAATATTTTGATCGTTTTCACTTTTCTGTTCCAAACATATTTCTCTTGTATTTTGTAGCTTTTCGTCGGCTTCTTTTTGTTTTTCCAGCTTTCGACATCTCTTAACGTTTTTAGTTGTCCTTCGGGTTCTTATTTAGTTTTAAGTCATTTTTCTTTCAGTTGTAGTGTTATTTTATATTTTACGAGTTCTCTTATTGTTGCTTTAACCTATTTCACGTTAACACCTGTCGTCATAGAATACGGCTTTTTAGAAGTTCTTTCTTGTATATAAAGCTACTGAATGTAAAAAATGAATAGAATGGAACAAACTGTTTTTTTTCGACAAATAACAAATAATACTTGTCTTAGTATGCTTTTCACGTGAGAATAGAACTTGCAGTGAGCACTTTAGTCCACTAAAAAAATTGTTTTTTTTCTTGGTTGTTGGTAAAGTCAGTTTTTAGAACTCGGACGTTTTGGGGTGAATTTGCAGTTGATTTCTCCACGTTCATCTCTTTTTTAACGTTCTCAAAAAAGACCTTATACACTTCGTTGACAGTTATGGCGTCCATTTTAAATGTTCTCAAAAATCTATTTCTCTACTTCGTCAACAGTTGTTGTGAAGTCTTTTTTAAGGTTGTCAAGAATTATTTAATGTACTTCGTTGCAACTTGTTGTCATGACCTTTTTAACGTTCTCAAGAATCATTTAATGTACCTCATAGCCAGTTGTTGTGGGTCTGCAAAGTGACCGGAAGGAAAAAACGAACTCTAGTTTAGAGAAAACAAGTATATTGAAAAAAGTATAATACGACAGAGAACAAGAGTGTCGGTACGTCACTCTTGAATGCCAGTATAGACTGGTTGGTTCCCGGCATTTACTTCCTTCCAACCGCAGGAATATGCGACACAAGGCCGGAAGGTAGGGCGCTCTGAGAAGCGCGTCTAAAGCAAGAGTACTGTAGACTCTAAAAAATTGCATTGACAGCCCTGTCTACATACCCCAGTCAGGGTATTTAAGACAATACGCAATAAACTTACTCCATCCCAAAGAGGGAGGTGAAAGGTATGAAAAGAATTGCCCTCCTAGGACAACCCAGGACTAATGCTTGAGCTCGACAGATAAATGGCGCTGTTCCTGTCGAGCTTGGGTGGATCTAGTCATTTACTTCCTTCCCACCACAGGAAGATATGTTATAAGACCTGAAGATTGGTAGATTCAAGCAAACTGGTCTACCGAAGGAACACTGACCTCTAAAGAATTGCCTGTCTAGCCCCTTCGGCATTCTTCGGTCGGGGCGCCTCAAGCAGTAAGCAATAAACTTACTCCACCCAAAAGAGGAGAGGTAGGGGCCGGAACGGTTGACCTCATAGGACTACCTATGACTACTGCCTCAGCCCGACAGATAAAAAGCCACTGAAATGACCCAGTTTTTGTTAGGTTGCGGTGGATAAAACAGTTCGGAGGAGGTGCTCGCAGTATTTAAGGTTAGTGGAAGAGTTTTAGTAGTCCGTATAGGTACAGTACAATTCCCTTATTTGTCTAAACCTATCTACTATATAGTGATCATTGTAATACGTTTATATTTAAACTGCGACATGACACAAGCTGAAGTTGTTGTCGACCTAATCTTACTTCCAACGAATACTGTGCATCTTTATTGTCCGGTGTACATTAAATTATCGCTGACTTTAGCTACTTGTTAGACATGCACGTTTGCAGGGTTTATCTTACAGCAACCGAAGAAACGGAGTCATTTAGAGAAGTGTGACTTAGAATGCAAATACAAATGGGTGTTTCTAATTCGCAGTAGGTAGAAAAAAGAAGGATCTAAACATAGTTGTCTCATCTTGAAATAAGTTCTTCTGGCGCAATACTATTTAATGCATTTGTAATTCCGCAGCTGACACACTTGCTTGTCCTATGAAGAGCACTGACAACCAGATGGCGCCGGATCGTTATGTTGAATTATCATCGAATTTAGAAGAGCATGTCGTACTGATAAAACTGAAGGAGTAATTGCTCAAAACACTGCCGGGGACGCCACTCGACTATTACTTTTTACCTCATTCATCCACTTCATCGAAAATATAAAACACCTTCTTGAAATAATAAAAATAAATGTATGCAAAATGTGCAATATTTTTAGACTTTCATGATAAACATTTGTCCATACGTGATAATAAATTTTATAAAACAAGAAAATATTGTTCTGAAATGTCACAAATGTGTGATTCTGTGTCAAACGCGATGGATCAAATAACCGTAAACGGCCATTTCTGTACAAAAATACCTTTATTATTTCAATATTAATGTATATCTAAGTAATAATTTGAAATTATGTTTTTGTTGTTAGCTATCAAATATATTATCTTAATGTATAATGGAAATAGCATTTGAAGAATGCAAACATGTAAATGCTTAATTGTAAAATAATGTAAATCATTTAAAAAAGAATCTATTTTTTGCTCTCTCTTTAAAAACTAATTGGCATCGTATCGTTACGGAAGATCACCAAAATAAAAAAATTTAGAAATTACATCACTTTATTGAAAATTGACTTTCACGGTTACCTCTCTGATATCCCCACACGAAACCTAAAAAAATACATAGAGGACATTGCAAAGGCTGCTGCAAAAAAACTGTCTCCCTCTAACGTGCTAGAAAACTTCTCACACCTTATATAATTCTATATCTCTACAAAGCCACCGCCCGCTCATGCATGAAGTATTGATGCCATATTTGGGCTGGTTAACCATCAACCAGTCCTTCACTCTAACACAAGGTTCCAGAAAAGAGTATTTCATCGAATAGGTCTCTCACTATCTACCATCGCCGCAATGTGGCATTATTGTGCTTGTTTTATACGTACTTCAATCGAATGTTCTCTGATGAACTTGTTGCTCTGGTGCCCTCTCGACCTAAATATACTCAGCCCAGTTTACAATCAGCTAAACCCCCTATATGCCGGACAGCGTTGTACTCCAATAGCTTCTTTCCGCGAGCTGCAGGCTTTAAGAACTTCTTGTCTAACTGCTGTTTACCCGACTGTACCAACATGCAGGCATTTAAAACGTATGTGAACAAGCATTACGCGTCGCAGCTCCTGATTTAGGATGACCTCAAAACAAACAAAACTTCTCAGTAGCCTCGCACGTCTACATGGGTGAGTTGCCTTGTTTGCGGTCAATTAAGTTTAAAGAAAAAACGGCGCTTTCAATGACTAATTTATTTTCATGTAAGTGTTTAGTCTAACTGATGATTGCATTTTTGTTTGAATATATTTGGCAGTTGATTAAAATTAAATTAGTAAATTTATAAAGATTTTACTTTGATGCTATTCAGTGATTAATGTTATTTTATAGCCGATTTAACAATTATATTTTTAATTGTTTCCCTAATCTGTCCCATATTAATCTTTTATATGACGTTATTTTGTTTGATATTCAAAGACAAATCTAAACAGCATTTAATCTTACAAATCAAGCTTCTGTCGAGTTAATTTTGTTTTGTAATGATAGTACATTGTATTGGTAATATGATAATTTTCGTGGCAATGATTGCAATGACAAAATAACTTAGTCCGGTGTAAAGAACTGACAATATGTAACATTTTAAAATAGTTACTTTAATAAAAACCAACATGAAAGATAACTTATTTTAAATTGAATAACATAATTGTTGTTGTCTACTTTACATGTTAAAATGTAGAAAGAAAAAAATTAAATTTATTCACTGGATACGTACAACTAGTGAATTAATAGAATTCAATATTTTTTACCAATTTATTTTCTTGTATACTTTGAGAGTTTGTGGGTATTTCTGTACTTTTAACCATTTAACTTTTAAACAGATCTTTTTTAGAAAGTGTTTAAAAAAAGGGTGTTTTAAGAGTGTCGTTTTTGTCAATCAATAAGTGGTTGTAAACACGAAGCGGCCATATTTCTTTTTCAAATTAATATTGCTGCATCCTTAATACCCCAACGTCATTCATAGGCACGTAGTTGCGTAGAATTGCAACCAAATAATATACGCATTTATGGTTTCCAGATTGTGGTATGTTCTATATGCAAAGATCTCGTAAAAAAAACGTGCTTGTTTATCAGCTGGGATTAAAGGATTTCACACCTTCGTTTAAACCAGGCTTCTGTGAGACAAAAAATGATCGCACGATTTCAATAAACGTTTACTAGACTTACGCTGCTGGAAAAAAGACACACATTATTCATTTAACCCTCACAATGACGTCACTAACGAGATCTCGTTGTTATCCTTTAATTATACCACGATTATATATTTTATTATATAACTATATATTCAAAAGTTATCTTAAAATTAATTCTAAATCTTCTAAATTAGTTATTTTATCAACAAATGCGACGCCTGTTAAGTACTATATATAGCGATTTCTTCCACAAATTGTTACATTTCTGAAAAGCTTTAACCATAAAATATTCATCCTTACGTCTGATTCTCATGTGAATAATATCCTTATAATAAACAACTATATATTTGGAAACATATTAGTCAAGCAATTTATTTTTCAGTGGAGTTAGGTATTTTAAAATATACATTAAATAAGCAGATATGAGGTAGCGTTATTGGCTTCATAACAAAAGTTGTAGCTAAAATGTCTATGAAATCTAGAGGAAAACAAGTTTATTTTGTATTAAAAAAGTTAGTAAAGTAAACACTTTATGATTGCACTGACAAAAATAAGTTTTCTTTGATAATTATTTGTATTCCAGTTTGATACAAACCTATCTAAATGTGTATACTTTGGATTAGTCGGACTAATGCTCTGAATTCGGATGTATTTTCACAAGGTTTCGGCCGATGTAACCTCCGACCTTCTTCAGGTACGTCTCGTAAAACTCACGAATTCGATAACTCCAGAGATCGACAATACGTATTTGAAGAAGGTCGGAGGTTAAATCGACCAATACGCTACGAGAAAAAACATCCAAGATGAAATTCATACAAATCATACAAATTATCAACCCCTACATAAATAATTTGGAAACACGAATTAAATATAGTATAATATAAAAATAAAAATACATATTTTAAGTAATATATATATATTATGACTAACACTATAAGTACAGTAATATATTTTAATTATTCATTTTTTTGCAATCTTATAATTTAATATTTAAAATTTGGAATATATCGTTATCATTCGAGAAAACTAATTCTCTACTGTAAACGATTTAACTGATTGTAGTTATAAGGTATACATTGTCTTTTCCTATATTCCTTGTTTATTAGTGGCTTAACTGCTTGTGATTGTTTGTCATTGAAAAGCTTATACGAAATTACTCTAGATTATCAGGCTTGTTACTTCGTTCATTTCTCTGTAGAAAACGATGACACCATTTAATACAGACGTATCATATATCCCTCCGTAATCCGCGTCCGTTGTAATCCGTGTCGTAAACCAAACAAAGGGAGATAGAACGCACCTAGTCGTTTTTATCACCAGGTACTTCAATGTAGCTACTTCCTATTTTTACATAACTTCCTGAGAAGCCACCTCGGCTCCATATTATCAAATTTATTTTCTTAGTATAGGCTTCTCAATATAATACACATAAATTGATCAACTATTCAGCACGTAAAGTCAAATATAATTTGTTACCAAATAATATGTTTAATAATATAGTATCATAATATTCCGTAATATAATTGTAAACGCGTAGATATTTACTGATGTTTAGTATGGCTTTCGTGTTTTACGTTGAACTGCTGACGTTGTAACTTCTGTAACTGAGCAGATATGTCGGTTTATAGATTATTCAGGAGAAGTAGGGTCATTAGCCTCACATTTCAAAGGTGTTCAACAGAGTGTGACATTCTAGTCTCCTACACAAACTCCATGGTTATAGTATAGCTGGTTAGGTTCCTAACATTATTGGATATGTTCACGCTGAGCAAAGCCTGCGAGTAACTTCAGACGGTGTCTCTTCATTTTCTTGTCCTATCAATGCTGGTGATACTCAAGGCTCTATTCTAGGCTCAGCACTGTTTCTTCTCTATATAAATTCACTTCCAGAATATATTATC
The DNA here is from genome assembly GCA_963556195.1 of Sepiola atlantica. NCBI lineage: Eukaryota > Metazoa > Mollusca > Cephalopoda > Sepiida > Sepiolidae > Sepiola > Sepiola atlantica. Next base: position 3,708,234 of record OY744520.1, read on the forward strand.
TAGATAATTAACATATATGTCAATGATACCATTATCTATTCTGGGATTGCTTCCCGCTATCTCCCTCGGATCTTTTAAATATGCAACTGATCTAAGAGTTGACCCTAGTTGAGTTGTGAATAGTGGTTCGAAATGGCTTCTTTCGTCTAAATCACTTAAGACTCTGAGCGTGTCTTTCAATTGTGGGCGTGCCCTTTTCTTCTTTAGATACTCATGGATTGCTCTGTATTGGGGGATACATCAATTCTGCTACTTATTGGTCTATCTCTTTCATCAAATCTTTCTTGGTAGTAATACATTAGATCTATTGCTCCTCATTTTTCTCGTAAAGTCGGTTCTCTCTATCGCTCCAAACACTTTCTGACAACTAAGTCTATTCTCTGTATGAAGAAATCTACTAACATACCATTGATCGAGTACTGTTGTCATATTTGGGCTGGTTAATCTCTGCCCCATTTCAGAGGATTGATAAGGTGTAGTAAGACATCTGTAATTTAAATGCACCCACCATTTTTATTCTCTGCACCCTCTCTGTTACAGGCGTAATGTTGCTAGTCTCAGTCTTTTCTATAAATACTATTACGACATTCATTATTCAGAAGTGTGTGATATATTACCTGCTGATTTTGTTCTAGTTCGTTGCACTCATTGGTCGAGTGGTCTCTATCAATTCGCTTTTGTGATACCTCATTGTAATACAGTTTCCTATTCCAATAAGTTATTTCCAAAAACCACAGGCGTGTGATAACTCTTCTTGCTTACTTTTTACCTCTTACATACAGTCGTGGTATTTCCAAGACTAATGCCAATATGATAATCGTATTTCGTTTTTGTTAACTCCTTATATCAAGTACTTCTCTTGAAAATAGATTGGATTTTAAAGATTTTTTAAAGTAGTAGATTGTTGCTGTCTGTCTCGCTAAAAATAAATGATGCAAATACGCGATGATCTAAATATTCAATGTTTTAAAACTATTTATGAAATATTTATGCCATATTCCATGACATTATCAGAGGTTTATGATATACATATATTAGCCCAGCATTGTTTAGAATTAGTTTCAAATGATCGTTCTGCCACTGCTATGCGATGATTTGACAAAATAATTCGCTGCATTAAATAAAGCTTAACCCTTACTCTAACCCTGACTGCATGACACCAAATTATATATTTGAAATATAGTACTATATAATTGGAAGAAGATCGAACGAAATATAACGGTATTTCTGAGCTTGTCAAACTGGTGATAACTTAGCCTAGACTAAGGGTAATCACTGCAGTTCTCCCACGGACAATAGGGTAACCCCATCGTTGTTTAATTGTCCCGATTATTTTCTATGTTAACCCTGATACATAGTGTACGCCAATTCTGTTTAAAAAACATTAAATTCACCAATGGCTGGGCGTAACTTATCTTCAGAAATGATATTATGAGGTGACGGAGCTTCAAGTTCTCAAATATAAAAGTATGCACCAACCTTTTTTTCGGGATTGCATATGTGATTTATAAACACATCAGTTGTTTGGCGCAACCCCTGAGACGAGAGTATAAGTGCATAATCTCTTGATAATAAACGTTGCAAATTGAATTGACAGTTCTTGGGAATGTCTTTCGAAATTTGACATCTCTAATTGTCACTGTTACTTTAAATTTCACACATAATTATTTCGCTGTATGATGCAATGATTAAACTGATTACGATGTTTTAATGGATGATTCTGTAAGCAATAACGCAAGACTTGTGTATTTGGATGTATTGGAAAACATATTATGCACAGCGGGCGTGTATATTAACGTCTGCATAATAATGGTGTCTGAGTAAACCATTATCGTTTATCAACATGAGATGTCCACAATCTTCTAGCAGATATACAACTATATAATCGTTTTATCTACAATTTTAGGGCTGTTTTGTTATATTGCTTGTTGTTATCACAACGTCTCGACCGGTTTCCACTCGCCCGATCCTAATTCGTATTCAGTCTAACTTACGAAATCGCATATAATTCTATAGCCGGCACTATACTTGGGGATCTTATTCTCGAGGATTCGTCACTTTCTTACGGTCAACATTATTGAATCGCTTTTAATTGGCCAGGATTGACCTGAGAACCGCATCATTGTCTGCACAGTTTAACCAACTATTTAGTCGTGTGTGGCCAAAACATTGTGATAGCAACATATGACATGAGAATTCGTCATCACAAATGTATAGAAAAATATAATCCTTTCTATTGAGTAGATTTACTCGAACATATCATTTATTTTACATACTGTATTTGTTGACTAGCCAAGGAAAAGAAGGATACATTCTCTTTGAACGATTGCAACCATTGGAGTTTACTTATATTGATACACTATGAATGTATATTTCGTGTTTAGATATAATAATACTCATTAATACGCCAGTGCGTTTCTTTATTAGTCACGCTTGGTATAAAGAAGAGCGCGTAAGAGAAAGTAGAAATGTGTAACTAAACTGGGTTGATGTTGAAGTGACCGAAATAATTGATAACATTATGATGAGAGAACAGATGAGAGCATACCCAATATATAGAGAGACAGTAGGTAAGACATTATGAAAGGTAATTAGAATAAAAAGGAAGTATGGATTCTTATATAACGAATGGTTAAAGAATGTTAGGGAATGAGTTCATTTTACTTACATTTGCTCTGTTTTCTCAAAAGTCCAAATTCATACACTGACAACAGTTTAGTATTCTTTGATTGCATCTTATTTACGAACATAATACATTTATTGAAAATTCCACACATCATAGCTAGTCATATATGATTAATTTAATAAAAAAAATATATACCATTGTTATTACACGAAGCATATAAGTGAATATTTAGCCTTAAAAAGTATGTATACTTATCTCGAGGAGTAAGGGCAATGCTTTGGCCACAATAATTCAAGTCGTACACATTTTTGCCTGTTATAGTTTTTAGAAATACAATTATTTTTGTCATTCTTATCACTATTTTAAATATATTTCGATTTAAAATATCATGTTATATTTTTCGCAAAATTCTGAAATTATGACGTATTTTCAAAAATATGACACTGCAAAAGCAATTTATTTTTTATATGTTTTTCACAAATATCATATTCAATGTATATATATCACGTGTTTCATTAAAATATCTTATCACTCCATTATTGGTCGTCTTGCTGTTTTTAAATATCACTTGGTATTGTTATTCACTTCATTGTCTTATAGCAACGTTCGTTTAAAATGTATGCCATTCTGGTGAAAACAACGGCGTAATATGTTAATTAATTGTTCAAAGTATCCCCGGCTTCTCTTTTAATGAAGAGTAAATGTTTTTTTCTTGTGTGCATGGAAATGCTAAAATAATTGTTGATTTGTTGATGCCGCTTGGTTGAGTTTGTTGCTGTTAAAGAAATTAATATCGGCAAAAGGAAAAGCTTGAGTGGCGGAAATCCTCGTTGATAAGAGACTATAACTGCTTGAAATGGTTTTAAAATTTTCTAAAAGGGACACGTCGCTACTTGTAAAAACGTTTCTGTTGGGGTTAGATAGAACGAAGAACATAGGCTTAAGTATGTAATAATCAAACACTTCCGTAGGTTGAAATGTAAGACAGTGATCAGAGAAATGTTTTAGTTTAGCTAAACAAAGATACCATTGATATCTCTTTTTGTGTTAGTGAGGGTCGGTAATGGTTGACTTACGTCGATAGACGGCAGCGTCAGAAGATCTGGTCATAGATTCTAAACGACCAGAAAAGATTGACTTCTTCCGGTTGCTCATGTACTAGTTTATAACAAACAAACAAACGACATATCCCTCTAGATGTTGTTAACCTGCCACACTCAGTTACCGGGGAAACACTACTTTGGGTAAAAGAGGAGGACATCCCTTTAGTATTATATTGTGTGAATTCACTATTTCCTGACATTTAACCAAACACAGGCGGCGGCATCTAAACAACCTAAACCAAAGGTGGGAGTTAGACTTCTGAAGATTATACACTCTTGTGAACATATGAGGCAGAGATGCGAGATCGCCCCTATGTGTCAAGTTTATTAATTTGATAAATGTAAACACACACTTCGTATTATTGGCCAGGTTTCTTTTTAGTTTCTTAGTTTTGTTTCGCAAGTAAATGTCTTCCTGATAGAATCAGTTACTCACATAATTGAGTGTATGAGGGTTATAAACCATGCTTCTTTAACTTATGCTAGGGCAACGACTGGAATCCAACACGACACACCGAGTTATCAGTCCGTGCCAAGGATTAATTTCACCATTGTTACCTGTTTTCGTAGTATGTAGCGAAAAGATGGAAAATTTGATACTGAAGATATTCTTACGTTTGGACCAAATGATTAAATCGAAGTGTTTAAAATACATTTCTGCGGAACCTCGCCAATGTAATTTATTCTGGAACCAGTGTTCATTGCCAGAGATAAAAGCTAACGAAAATAAGAGGCTGACTAAACTACATGTTTGATTATCGTGTAATGTGGAAAACTGAAGTTATATGAACGTGTCATGATCTAAATATCAACCTAAATATTATAATTGCGGGCATGTACACAGATACACGTTATAAGAGTTGAAAAAAGCAATAACGTACGGGAAATGTATGCATAAATGTGCGATTAAGGAAGTGGTGTGTAGTGTGAGTAAACGTGTCTATGAAAATAAATATTGCTCATACAGAACAATTCGTTTTTGAAAATGTATTACTTCTATTATAGAAGGGAGCGCTGGTTATGTCTGGATATTGCACAGACATCGACTGGCTGAGGTACGGTAACGAATGTGAGCTTACTATGGGGAGTCGTGGCAACTCACTAAGTTCAAATAGTATTGATTTAGTCCTCGCCAGGAGTTAGGCACAAGGATAGTTTTTATCTTACTCCCACAAGTAAGATGTGACCCAAGGTCGGGTCGGGAAAGTGGGCATTCCCCAGTAGAGGCGCCTCAGACAGTAAGCAATAAACTTACTCTTCCCCAAAGAGGGGAGGCAAAGCCTGGGAAGGTGGGCCTCCTAGAACTGCACAGGTCAGACCCATTGACTGGCGTAAATCGAGACCCGAAGGCCAAGACAACACCAGTATGGGGTGCAGTATCCATCGGAACAGATACTACACTTTGGTCTTAGCCAAAAGGCCACAAGTAGTAATTTTGTGATTAACAGTAAGTATAAGCGGCTCTGGTGTGACTGTTTACTGTGTTGTTTATCGAGTAAGTATCGTTTAACTTTCGAACACTTCACTTTATTTAAATTATATTTTTTTGATCAGGATAGTATGTGTAAAATTTCGTAAAAATAATTAAACGGCTAAACTCGTATTGTTTAGCGTGTTGTTTATAAACCGCTTTGTCCTTGTTCTGTCCAAATTACGACAAACTAATTCATAGAATAAATATAGATTAACATCGTGTGTTAAATAATCCCACATTTCAAAAACAAAAGATAGATTATTTCTATTTAGTCGATTACGTTTAAAAACCATTAAAAGTTAGCGGAAAGAAGAAATAACGAATATTTTAGACTTCGTATCAGTTTCGCATATACATTTTATTTAAAATGATCCCTTTATTTCCAGACCATTCTAACGTTTTAGGGAAGTTAACAACATTTTTGTTCGTGTAGGAGCAAACTTCGTTGCGTTTTTGGGGGGTGATAGAGTATAGTTTTATTTTTGTGACCTTGACATTCGAACTCAGGGTTAATGGTGTAAATGGTGATTAATTCTCCTAAAATGTAAGAATTAGCCGGGAAGGGCGGTCCATTTTACGTTAAATATATACATATAACTTATTGCCTACTCTAAATTCTAAAATAATTGTGTTCTTTTGTCTTTCCGTTTTCCACAGTGTTCAATCTTCACGCGTAATCGCCTAAAAAGCAGATTTTTATTTTTTAGAAGAGGGAATGATTAGCGAAATCTGTTAATCTACACATTTACTCATATTTTAACTAAACATTTTTGTTTAATTTTTATTTTAAGCAATTGATTTTTTTTTAGTTTTGTTTACCTTTCCCGTTAAAATTACATCAAAAACTATCTAAAATAAGCTAAGAAAACATCTTAGTTTTAAGTCGTAATTAAAAGTATAAAAATAGTAGTATTATTGTAGATTGACCCCATCAAGATTATATTATTTAAGCGAGTACTGAATAACATGATGATGATGATGATGATGATGATGATGATGATGATGATGATGATGATGATGATGATGATAACATACTATTTGTTTTTTTTTACTTTAATCGTGTGTTTGTGTTTAATAATAAAGGACAAAAGCACAACGAAAACATTTCAAATTACTCACTAATATGAAAGTATTTTATATGAACAATTAACGTTCCACCCTTTTATTAGTTTATTTCATTATATAACCAGTTTTTAATGGGGAATGCTTCTTCCATTCTTATGCTGACACAAAATCAAATTACTGGAGTTTAAATATCTTAAAAGCATATCAATTAACCTGTGGTAGTGTGTGTTTTCTAATAAATAAAATGTGACTATGTTAACGCACAGTAAATTTCGTAAACATTGGTCTATATCAAATTACACGACGACAATCATATTTTGCTGTTTTCTTCCAAATAAAGAAAATGTGAACAAAAAAGTGGTTATTTTTATTTCTGTAAAGAAAGCTACTGCTTCAGTCATTGATGGCCGGGGGCGGGTAGTGTTTGCTAGTATGATATGAAATGAAGTCGTTTTTCTTTCATCAAACGTAATATGCTACACATTTCCGATAACCACAACCAGATGAGTATTTTTGTAAAAATAATTACATTTATAAAAAAAATAATTACCATACTTCCGTGATGTCTACTTCTCCACAAACCATCTTCGAAATAGGGGCTAGGGCCCATGTTCCCTATCCATACATTTAGTACTAATACACAACTCATCGAGTACCTTGTTTATAAAGACGAAAGACTTTCCTCGCATCGTCAGATTTCATGATTCTGGGATTTCTATTCTGAAATCCTCGATGCTTGATACTTATAGGTTAATGCTGACCGCATTTGGCTCAAACGTGTTAAAAATAAACACAAATGTAATATATATGTATATATATATATATATATATATATATGTATGTATTGGTGTATATATGATGGACTCTCCCGTCGATTGCGACGTATGAGGCTCCAACAACTTTCATTTTTGTCTAGATCGTTCATGACACCTGAGTCCGGCAAGAGACCTGCAAGGAAAACCGCAGACAGTGCAAGAGTGTGAGTAATCGGATGCCAGGTGTGGAGCACTCTCTCTAACTTTTCGCCTCACTCTGGCAGTTCTCATATTATCCACACAGGTCTCGTTGAATCTTTCCAGTCCAATGCAACAAGCTGCTCGCCATGTCTTCCTGTCTTTTGTACAGTGTTCAAAGTTTTTTTGGGGTACTCCAATTGCCGTCAGCGTATCTTTCAATTTATCTTTGTACCTCAGCAAGGGCCGATCAACATTTCTGTTACCACAAGCTAACTGACTGTACATCAGTGCTTTAGGTATCCTCCCCTCGTCCATTCTTGCTACATAACCAGCCCATCGCAATTGAGACTGAAACAGGAAACTTTCAATTCCACCAATATGGCATCTGTTGTACAGATCGGTGTTAGCGACTTTGTCCTTCAAACTAAGTCCGCATATGGTCCTAAGGCAGCTCCTGTGGAACACATCCAATTGGCGAATGTGATGCCGGTAAGGCGTTCACGCCTCACATCCATAGAGAAGACCTGCCAATATTACAGCCCTATACACATTGATTTTTGTCTTCAACTTAATGCCTCTGCTACTCCAAAGACGATGTTTCAGCTTGCCGAAGGCATTTGCCGCTTTTGTAATTCGGTTTACGATTTCATCATCAAGTGAAGCAGCAGAATTAACTTTGCTATCTACGTAGGTAAAGTTTTTGACATAGTTCATTAGTCTGCCATCCACTTTGAGTTTTTCTAATGGAAATTCATGGGCAGGCTGATTTTGTTTCACTCCTTGAACTTGTTTAGGGGTAGGGCATGGTTGATGGACCACCTCAGTCTTCCTTAAACTGATTGTTAAACCAAAAACCCTACATGCACCTGAAAACTTTGTCAAAAGATTCTGAGCTTCTTCAAAAGAAGTCGCGACTAGGGCAGTATCATCTGCAAAGAGAAGGTCCCGAATGATGGCCTCTCGAACCAAGGTTTTGGCTTTAAAACGCTGATGGTTAAAGAGACAACCTGTGGGTCGGAATTGAAACTTAACACCTGTGCTTTCATCAGCGAATGCGTGCCGAAGCATCACCGAGTAGAACAATGCAAACAGCACAGGTGCCATCACACAACCCTGTTTCGTACCGTTGGTTACTTCAAAAGGCTCTGAGGTTTCCCCATTGGAAACGACCTGTTCTTTCATCCCTTCATGAAAGGAGATTATGACATCAAGCATGTTGTTGGGGATTCCAAGCTTATGAAGAACTTTCCAAAGTGCTACGCGACTGACCGTATCGAATGCTTTTGTCAAATCAATAAAAACCATGTACAGTTCCCGATTTTTTTCACGAACTTTTTCAGCAACTTGACGAAGGGAAAATACCATGTCGATTGTACCTCGACCAGAGCGAAAACCACATTAGGACTCTGGGTAATCCCATCAATAAGATGTCTGATGATCCTGTTCAGAATCAACCTTGCAAGAATTTTACCTGCAACAGAAAGCAGAGATATCCCACGATGATTATCGCAAGAATTCCTGCTTCCCTTGCTCTTATAAAGATGCTTGACATTACTATCCTTAAAATCCTGTGGGACTCCGCCAACTTTCCATATCTCTACAAACAAGATGGTCAGTTTTTCCTCGAGTGCTCTTTCGCCATGTTTGTACATGTCAATGGGGATGCAATCTCTGCCCGGTGCCCCTTCCGATAGCTGTTTTATAGCTTGAGATACTTCCTGAAGTGTAGGTGGAAAAGACAGTTCCGGAATTTCGGGATGCTGCGGAAGAGAGGAAATGATGTTTTCGTCAGTCACCGATGCAGAGTTAAGGACAGTTTCAAAGTGCTGCTTCCAGCGCTTAAGGATAGCAGATTTGTCAGTAAGCAGTGTTTCTCCATCTCTAGCAAAAACTGGGCAGAACCATTCATTTGATGACCAAACACCTCTTTCAGGCCAGAGTAAAATGACTTAGAATCCTTCCTGTCAGTTGCATCCTGAAGTTCCGCAGCCTTGGATGACCACCAAGCCTCTTTCAATGCCCTAAGTGCCTTCTGAACTTGTG
>OY744520.1:3725000-3785000 GCA_963556195.1 Sepiola atlantica
CACATCAGCAAAGAACAATAATTGGAATTGAAAATGTTCAAATCAATAATTAAAATGAACATCTGTTACAGTGATGCGGCGCCAGGGAGGGAACTTAATTCATCCTGAGGAAACAGTGGGGCGGGGCAGCTATAACTGAAATAAAACAGCAATTAGCAACTCTTTTAATTTGTCATGTACTAGAGACTAGCAAGGATACCTGGCGCTGCCTGTGTGCATGCCCAATAAAATAGACATGTTAAAATGTGTAGATTGTTTTTCCTTTGAGACTACTCAATTTTGAAACATCTAGGGTTTCCTCAGATTGGATAAACACCCTTTTTCGACTGCCTTAACTTCCCTCTTTGATACACATGCTTAAATATAAAAGAACACAAGACGAAAGAAAGATGAAAAATATCAACACTGTTTGACTGTTGGATCTAGTTTCTGTATTGTCTTACGAATACCTACCATAACATGTCATGTGTACACTAATTTGGTCTGCAGTGACCCCAAGTGATGCATAGTACATCATTATTTGGATAACCAACCTAGAGAAACAGATTATGTAAGTTTTATAATTGCATCTTTGGTTGGGTTAGAGTTAGGGTTAGGGTTAGCTGTTAGCCGGCCACACACACATAAAAGAAAATGTGACTTCTCTTTTCTATAATTTATATCGACGCAATTTTCTACGTTAATTGAAAGTACAATGTTCGTGACCACAGAAAAGCGGAACACATGTCGGTATCTCCGTTCGCGTGTAGCAATCTTTTTTTTCTAAATTATGGGCGCGCCCTGATTAATTAAAACACAATCATTATGAAATACATTTTATTTTAAAGCGGACTGCAATATTTTTTCACTGATTTAAAATGATCGCGTGTTTGTGATCTCTCACGAAGTGTAATTTTTTGTAATGTTTAGCTGTGTCTCTGTGCACCGCTATGGGATGCTTTCTATGTTGCTCAGTCACGCTGGAATTTGAAACTAATAATTCCTTTGATCTGTCACGCTTAAATTTAAAAGAGCTTTTTTGTTGGTCTGCAACCATTAGGTTAAAAGTAACATTTTCGTAGGTCCGTCACGCTTAGGTTTAAACTAGCACATTCCTTGGTCTTCCATGCTGCATTTAGATTTGACTTTTTTGTTAAATGTGTGAGGTTTGGTTTTAACATAAAGTATCATCTGATCTGTATAATTCGTACCTTTTAAATACTATTTTCTTCAGCCTGTCACGTTTAAATTTTAAATAGTATTTTCATAACTCAAAGTGAAAGTAGCGTCTTATCCAGTCTGTCACGCTATATATTAAAACCTATGTAATGTGTAATTTTCAAATAGCATGTTGTCGGCCTGTCACGCTCACATTTTAAATAGCAATTTCTATAAGTCACTAATCTTAAGTTGAGATAGTAGATTCCTCGATCTGTCACGCATTAGTTAAAAAATCTATTTTCGAATTTCGGTAATCTGTAACAGTGAAATCGAATGTTCGTACGTCTGTCACGCTTAAGTTTAAAATAGCATTTTTGTAGCCAACCGAGAAAATTGAATAGGGGCATATTAAGTCTATGCTTTTAATATTAGTTATGTCTTTGTTCTTCGGTTTAGATTGTTTTCAAAGTCTGCACTGTTGATTTAAAACAAGTTTGATGTATAAAAAAAGCAAAGACATAAAATAAATCACCTTGCGAATATAGAAAGTCTAGCTAATTTAAAACTTTGTATAAGTTCAACCTATGTACTGTATTTTGATGACAAGAGTCTGAATATCTTTTGTGTTTGTATAATTTAAAAGATAAAATAAACAGTGGTGTGTTTTATATTAAGAATGGCTCCTGGGGTATCGATAATTATTCACCTCCGGACATCGAGCAACGATATCTTCCAATCGTCGGACATGAATTCGATTGTATTCACTATGCTCATAAAGTACAACGGTGCTTCGATTCAATGTGTGCGTTTAACGATGAAAAGGCTATGGAAATCTTCAGTGCGAAATATTAACGACCCTTCTTTTTCAAGGTTAAAACTTAAAAGCTTTATTTTTTATATAGTTTACATGACGAATTCATCATCGAATATATTGATTATCGATTTAGCGGGTTTGCTGATGCAACATCATACTAATACTTACGCACAATTGAAAACAGGCTCGTAGCAGATGTGAAACAAGTTGCAATTTGACGTTTTTTTGATGAATATCATATTTTTGTTTGAATGTGTTATATTTTAAACAAAAAGGATTTCATTGTTAAGTGTGAGAGAGGAACAAAAATTATATTTCCAACTTTAACGAAACAGATTTCCGAAGTTCTATTTCTAACGTAAACGTCACAGATAAGCGGCAATCTTATTTAACGTAAGCTTAACTTATAAATGAAATGCTATTTCAAACTTAAGCGCAATATATGAACGAGAATAGTATTACAATTTCATTTTTCTCATAAGTCACCGCTTATAAAAGATCGAAAGCCACTCGCGGATTGATGAGTATTTTAGTTGGCGGATTTGATACTATGGCTTATAATTAAGAATTTGATTAATTTGTTTACATTGGACTTTAAAAATTACCATTTTGTACTCAGCTGGTAAGCAGTCCAGTGATATTGAATTCCACTGATGGGAAGTTCTTCGAAACTGTTTAAATAGTTTTGTTTAGTTATAAGTACACACAGGTAAAAAGGAAATTATTTGCTGTAAATATGTTTACAGGATGGAACCAGAGATTGGAGATCAATTGAAAATAACGACAAAGTAGAGAAAGGCTAGCAAAGCATGTGCTGTGAAAATTGGGCCAGTAAAGAGCAGAGATCGTCGTTGAAAAGATTTATGCGTTATAAACTAACAAAAATGTCATTTTAAGATAAAGTGTGAAAGAAGGATGAAAATGCTATTCCGGATTTAAGCGTGGGAAATGAATGAAAATATTTGTTTCAACTTTTGAGTACCATATTGACGAAATGCTATTTCAAACCAAAGAACGAAAGATCAGATCAACGGAAATTTCATTTCAAGCGTATACGTATCAGAGTCACTAGCTAAAAAAATAAATAATCATTTTTAAAATGAAGATAAAAGGAATAGAAAATGTTCCTTGACCTCATTTTTGTCAAATCACACACACAATTTATCCAGATAAAAACTAAATGAAAACTTATTCAGACAGAACTTTATATAGAACACGAAAGAAAATGTTTTCAGAAAATCAATATAACACATAAAAAATGTGTAATTTGAAGTAAGTTTTTATTCGTATTGACACAATTTTAATTTCTGGTAATTGTTATCGGCATTCAAAAAGAAAAAGTCACAATTTCTAATTAAAAGTTAGCAATTCATGGTTTCATTGTTTTGTTTATAATTCCAAAAGTTCATTATTGTTTGGTCAATCTGTGTATTGACGCACCACTTAAAGTAACAAATAGCGTTTGTTTGAAAAAATGGGTAGTCGTGTTATAAACAAACATGTCCAATAATAATTCTTGTCATCTTCTGACACTTCGAGATACATAACGACGCAGTTCTATTTCATTTAGTTAGTGTGCAATTGGCCAATATTAATATGAAAATGAGAAAGATATCGCAAAGGTGTTTAAAAGTAGTCTAGATTTTTACAGAAATATGCAAGATTTCAACGTGCGTATGTTAGCTAATATTGAATAATGGTTATGTGTAGTTCAGTTTTACTGGGAAGTGTCTAACACATCATTAAGTGGCGGTAATAAACGTCAAAAAAGACCAACATGGGGAATTGTATGGCAAAGGGAAACGGGTGTAAAAAAATAGAGGAGATTTGTTAGAGTAGAATGTTTAGTGTCGATCAGATGACACGCATATCAGAATAAATTAAATTACTTCTCTCGGACTCTTTTCTCCATGGCGTAAACCTTAGAAAAATACCATCTGTTAAAACATTTAAAGGTGTTATTTATTTCCAGAGACCACCAATAACGGTATAATATTCAATCAGAGGATAAAAAATCCGAATTTTGAAGAGCCAAGCGTTCGAATTACAGAAGAACTTGTTATTAGTATAAAGATTCGAAACATAGCTTACGTATAGAAATTAAACGTTACAAAGTGTGTTAATTATGTTATGTAATTGTTGTCATTGTACATTACTTTAATACACTTTTTCCACAATATTGTCTGTTTATAGTGCGTGATAACACTCTATTACAAAATATGATTGTCTAATATAGTATGTTTTGTGCATTAAAAACATGCTGTCGTCGTTATTGCTGTAAAGAGAGTTAGGATTTCTGCAAAGACCTCACGAAGGTCGTGCCTTAGTATTTTCTGGTCTGCATGGTCACCATCGTTGGTCGCAGATATTCGTTTTTTACCGCCGACACCAAAAGCAACAACTATAACTTTAATAGACTTAACACACAAAAACATAATATGCTACACATTTCCACTAAGCACCTACATCACTTCCTGTAGATGTAAAGGGATACTGAAAAATATGGTGTAGGTGTTGGGGGTCATCCGAAGTTGGGATCTGTGTTTACATTAGTTTTAGATTGATGCATGTCAGTAATATCGGGTAAACAGGGAGCAGAGAGGAGGTTCTAGAGGTTGGCAGTACGAAGCAAATAAGTTTTGGAGTAAAAGGCTCTCCATTATCTAGGGAACTCTACAGTGAATGGATGAGCATGTCTAGTACGTCGAGGGTGTACTAGTGCAGCAAGTGTATCAGAGCACACTCCATTGAAGTGCATGTAAAAAAAAGCACACGGGTGCAACATTGCGGCGGTGGGGCAGGGGCTGGAACTTGGTAGATAGTGAGAGACCTATTAAGTTGGTGACTCTTTTATGGACTTTTTCTTAGAGGGGGAGCCTAGTGGAATATGCAGCAGCTCAGATGTGACAAACATATTCTATACCTAGGCGGGTGGTTGTTTTGTACAGATATAGGATAAAGTCAGGTATGAGAAGTTTACTAGCACGGTAGAATGAGCCCACCATATTTGCCGCAGCTATGGTAATATCTTCAATGTATTTGTTCCAATTCATGTTCCATGTGAATGATAGGTAGAGGAGTTTTAACGTTGAACTATCAGGTAGAGTGTTATTTGCCATGGCAATCGGTGGTTGAAAGGGTTTTTTGTACTTATTGAAGGAAAGGAGCTTTGTCTTTGCAACATTACAAGTTACTATATATTTACAGTCTCGATGTATTTTACTAAGGATTTGGCCATTGCCTCGGATATGTGGCGCATCCGGTTTGCCCACATTACGAGAGTAGAGCGTGGTGTCGTCACCTAATATACCTATCGTAATCTCAATTATATCAGGAAGGTCGTTTCTGAAAATCAGTAACAGTAGACGTCCAAGGATTGATCCCTGAAATACACCAGCATTTATGTCATGTTGCTTAGATGTACGACCATCCAGTACAACCTTTATCTCTTTTTTCTGGTTTGAAGAACTTTATTATATGAAATATTTGTCCGGTAATACCATATGTGTCTAGTGCCACATTTGATCATTTTTTTAATTCATTAATAAATACAATTAATACCATATTTTATGAGAAGCCCTTCATGACAGACCTTATCAAAAGCTTTGGATATATCAAGCGCTCCAGTCCTAGCTTCACCTGCCTTGTCCAGTGTATAATATATGCGTTCATAGATGATCGTTAGGATATCCGAAGAATGTTGTGCTTGCCTTTATTTGTACTGATGCTCAGAAAAAAATGTACCATCAAATAGAGTCGGCTTATCACTAGATCGTTTAAGGATTCAAACATTGGAGCAAAGATCGGGAGTAGGTTTATTAGGCGGTAGTTTTGAGGATCAGTTCTTTATCTGTAATTCTTTTAGACTGGTACCACAGAGGATATTTCTCAGTTATCAGGAAAGCAATATTCATAAAAGCATTTGTTTTTATGTTTTGAGAGGGCATGGGCCAGTTCAACGGATTATTTTCTTATTACTATTACTTGGAGAAGATTAGGCCCACAAGCTTTAGATGTGTCAAGGTTTTTTATGATGTTTCTGACCTGAGATGCAGTGATGATCATGTTTTCAAGTGTGGCTTAGTCCGCAATGGGAATTCATGGACGGGGGTTGTTTGCTGAGTCTAAAGTGTAGTTTAAGGCGAAACGTTGGGCAAGTAGTTCAGCCTAATCATTTGTCGTGCAAACGACATCGTTGTGGTTTGATAGTGAGTGGAATTGTTGATTGTCCATTGTTCACTACACTATTGTAGATGTCTCAGAAATTGTGAGTACCTAGTTTCCGTGACTGAATGCGTTTTTTAGTTATCTCCGTACAGCTTCTCTTTACTTCACTCATAGCAACTTTACAATTATTTCTTGACTCTATACATTTCTATCTATTCGCAGTTTACTTATGGCGGCCGAAGTCCGAGGTGAACTATTGAGGGGTGTATTGTTTGCTGAGGAATTTTCGCATGGTTATATTTTATTGTTTTTACCTTTCTTACAAAACACCTTTTTGCTAAGTAATACTGCATTTTCCTCTGAGAATTTAGGACTACATTATCAAACATCTAGCTTTGTAGATCAGCCACAATGGCTTCGTTTCTCAATTCTTCGTAAGTGTTTTTATTTTAATTTTCAATTTTAACGTCGCTAAACTTTACTTCTTTTCTCTTCTCAATAAAAATTATTATATTGATATATTTTTAAAATTTCCGTCACTATTTCACATTTTCTACGATAAAACACTTATCTTCTTCCTTTATTCACGTCACCGGGTGGGACGTTACACACATGTTGTTCATTATATTAAAAGTTCCGAGAATGATCTAGTCTTCCCTGACCGAGAGCAATTATGTTTACATCCTCACTAAACTACAAAAAAAAAACATTGTCGTCATCGTCGAATTTGGCACATATTTGCGTTTTTTCGCACATGTGGATATTAATATTGCGTTAAAAATTGATTAACATATTTATATCAGAAATATAGTTATCTTCTTCCTACGTGCTTTCCAGTGAGGGGGATATTTCAACTTTCATAATTAGATAGTACAGTGGTATGCTATTTTAGTATGTGTAGTACATACCTGCAGGGAGTCCGTGTTACAAACAGAACAACCTCTGCAAGAATACAATTTTTTCGGCCAAATGAACAATCTAAGACAAGGACCATCTGGCAAACAAACATTTCCATTGATACAATTTCATCCACAAATTAGTATTACATGCATAGATTGTTTTAAAGCAAATACACTTGAAATATTAGTCGAATTTGTAACCTATTTGCATTAACACAATTTGCAATGAATTATTTGTGGATTAATCCTATTTTAATCTGATAAATTACGAACAGTCGTACGGCAACTTTGTAATAACAATGTGTGTTATGCGTTACCACATTTTGCATGCTATTATTTATGGATCATTATATGATTTTCGAAAGTGGTACTCAGTTTTCGTTAAAAAGTAATTGAACTCTTTATAACAGACTACACTTATTTTGTTCCGCATTTTTTTACGCTGCTTACTTTTTAGTATGTTAATTTAGTATGTTAATTTAGTATGTTGATTTAGCTCATATGACAAAAAAATAACCTAAGCCTAGTCCGTTTAGCAAAACCACAACTTTCCCTGAAAACAATCTAAACCTATGTTCGTGTGGCAAAAAAACTACCTCTGTATGAATGCAAAGTTACCCACAACAAATATCATAAAACAATATTACTATCATATATATATAAATTGTTTTTGAAGCAAATACACTTTCGGTAATCGTCGAATTTGTGACATATTTTCGTTAACAGAATTTCCAATTAACTATTCATGGATAAATATAATTAAATCCTGTGTATTACTTACAGTGAAACGGCAACTTTGTAATACTTATTTATTTTTTTGAAATTTATGAATACAAGTGTACTCATGCAAAAGTGTGTGTTTCTGTAACAAGGAGTTAGGATTAAGTTGGTGATAAAAGTTAGGTCATTTTTTTTAATAAACACGGCCGACGCCGGGACACGGGTACTGCTAGTATTTAACTAGCAGGCCACGTGCCTTGGCGTTTTCCGGCAGGGATATATAAGTATTAGAGTATGACTTCCCTGAAAGTTATTTAGCCGAGTGAAATAGGGTCAATCCATGTTTTGAATCAAACAAAATATGTCGCTATGTTTTGTGTGACTGTCACCCCCCTTCGATTATAAGTAAAAGTAAAACCCATTCCCCCCCCAAAATAAATAAGTAAATGCAGTCCAAAATTATGTGTGAAGGAAACATCCTTGTTGTTTGAGGCAATGATTATTCCAATCATAAGTGTCCATTTTGATTGGGGATTGGCTTCACCAATGGTTGTGTCTAATTTGTAGAAAATCCATCAACCGTGCGGAAAAAACAAAAAAGTATCCATTCTTCACTTACATAGGAGATAAAAGAATAAGTAAAGTATCATAACCCTTAGTAAAAATCAACATAAACAAAAAACGTAGACATGAATTGTAAAATCAACAAATAGTTAAATAGACAAAAAGTAATAATACTAATTATAATTGCCGCAATCTAGAAAGATTTCCACTTCACTGACCGAGCAAAGAAGAGATTAAGTAAATTCACTTTCATGTTTATTGTAGTAACTAAATAAAAATTGATAGAAGTGGGGGATCCCAAATCCATCTCCTGCGAAACAAAGTTGCCGCAGTTTACAAAAATTATTTCACTGTCAGAAGAGAGAAAATAGTAAGAATAGTATCATAACACTAAGTAAATACTAAAAACAAATGAAAAATAAATTTATTGTAAAATCGACAAATAGTTTACTAGAAGAAAACTAATAAAAAAATAAAAAATACTGCAGTCTTGAAAGACTCGTTGTTCATTGACCGAGTAGAAAAATGATTAGGTGACAGATACTACACTGTAATTTGAAGTATATTTTGAAACATAAAAAATAAACCGAATTAAATTAACCGTTTTGTGTATTTTAGTAAGTAAAGAAAGAAAGAAAGAGAGGAGGGGACCAAATTCATCGCATGAGTAAAAAATTATATTGTCGCAGTCTTGAAGGGTTTCTTTTCACTGACCTGGGAGTAAAAAATAATGTATAGTATCTTAACACTTAGTAAAAAATAATAAATAAACAATAAAGAAATTGATACAGTCTAGAAAAAATATATCCGTTACTGACCGAGAAAGAAGAGACTAATAAACAGATACTACACTATAAATGTAAGTATATTTTGAAAAATACCCAGACATGAATCAATACAAATAAACCTAATTAAATTAACTGTTTTTTATGGTAATAAGTAAATAAAGACAAATAAAAAAGAATAGAGACACAGAGAGGGGGCTCAGACGTAGAGAGCAGAATTTTATAAAATGTAAAAGTCTAATGTAAATAAAATAAAATATAAGGAAGACATTATATGATCAGTGGAAAACGTATAAAGTACAATTAAACTTCTGCAAAATAATCGTAAAGGTAATGAAACATAGGAAAGAAAATTGATAAGTATAATAATATTTCATAGACAAAATTACTTCTGAGGTTGTGCAATTGTTTGAGTAATGTTCAATAAGTATGGATGGCCAAATTCGGAAATGTTTACCTCTATTGTTTATTACTGGCCGCGTTGTGTGAAAATATATTATGGGCCTACATAAGATATCTATGAGAAATTGGATGTGTTTGTAAAGCGAATAGCTTTGTTAATTTTACGCTGTGTTTTGTTTTAAATTGATTTAGACGCCTTAAAATGTATCTAAATGCCTAAGTGGTTATGACAAAAATGTATAAGGTGAAGAGGAAAGTATACGTTTAGCAATGAAGATTCGTAACTGAATTTAATTTACTCGATGAGATTGATAGATACGTGGCGCTATTTTGAATCAATGTACAGTAGATTTATTAAAATCTTATATCCTGGAATTAGCAAGGGAGGGTTTGTTATTTGATTTATTATGTATTTAATTGTTAGAAAGAACGAATTTGAACAATTACGGTGAGCATTGTATAAATAATGCGATGTAATTTATTTATCGGAGCTAAGTAGGAGTAAGACAATTTATAGAGAACACTGTTTGCTAGCATCTGTATCAAGTATATTTCTGTGAGAGTGTGTAATAGCGGTCTAAAAGTAATTGTCAGATAATTAAAATAATTATAAATTTACTGAAACATGTGTTAATGAATAATCTGAATAGAGTACAGATTTTAGAAGCCTATGGTGCATGTGCGTATATTCTTACTGTCGTCAAAGGTACACAAGAATAACCTATTCACATTATATATCATACTATTTCAATATGTATTACTAGCAGGACCACGTAGAAATTATACGTTCGACTACATATCCTACGCACCTTCTTCTTATCGTAAAAAAGGGGTAAGCTAAATATTTTAAGGTAAATATAAGAAACGTTTAAACTATTTATTTATTGTAACACTTGAAATCTTTAACATATAAGTATTCTTTATCATAATGAAAACATAAGTATTAGTTAAATATGCGTTAAATAAAAATACGAGTCTCATTTTACATAACGTATGATGCGATTTTGCAATACGTCATGATGAAATGTATAAAATCGAATTGATGGCTTCCAACTACGAACAAATAGTATTAGTGTTTTTGTATTTGCCTTTCGGACGATCTTATTTTTAAATGAATATGGAAGGTGAAATAGTTCGTAAAATCTAACGTACACGCGTACACGCGTATTATCATATTTATTTTTCTCGATATAATTATTAAACCGCTTGTCACTGGCGTGGTCCAGTTTACTCCCTCGGAGTGCAACTAATTCAGAATGTTTTCATTGTCTGAATTAATAACGATTTACAGAAACAGTATAAACCTAAATCAGCGATGCGTGTCATTAGGTATTGATATGCAAATTATAATATTATTTTATGATTAAATAACAAAAAGTGTAATGCTCACATACTTAGCAATAGCAATCCCCATTTTATCGAAACGATGCAATAAAAAAAAACTTGAAAATACAATTGCACATGTAGTTAAAACATATTTTCAATTACAATCGTAATCAAATTCAACATGTAAAACTACGTATGCTGTAATGTCAGTTAGCGGATAATAATATTTGCTTCAATTGCTATCTCTAAATACCCACTATACACAAAACCCCCAAATGACTTGCATGGAAGCACCCCACCAATACACTCCAAGGTTTTACAATAAAATCGAAGTTTCGACTCGAGTTAATTTTCGACATTTTTCTTTTAGTGTTTAATTTTGTATTTTTTTGTTCAGAAAGTTATTGTTTTACTTTGTGATCAAATTGCCTAATTAAACAATGGGTCTTTCGTATATTTTGCGACTGTCAGCAGAGATCATCAGTTGAACTTTGATTTACCATTCCTGTTTTAACATAATAGTGTATTTATTTTTATTTGAGAGTGTTTTTTTATTTTTCTTAATGAATAAACCAACTCCGTCTATACATATATATTTACGCAACTATGTACGTATGCTCATTTGACATACTATATACAATACATATGTTAAGTTGAATATTTAGCTTAGATATTACGTAGATATACACAGTTGCACTAATATTAGTATATTATAATAATTCTTACTGTAACAGAATAACATATAGTTGACACAATATTACGCATACATATGAGATAGTATCAGTTACATGCGCAAACACTCACTTATAATAATGTATGAGTGTTGCTAAGTAAAGTTATCATTCATTATTTTGCATTTCTATTTAACATAGTGTTTTAGTGTAATGTATTTTATATCTAAATCTCAAATGTTTTAGATGAAGTACTACGTTGACATTGGTCTAATCAAACAGCAAATTTTCGGGGTAGTTGTCTCATATTCGTATACATCTTAAACGGTATAATCACGTTGGCACAGCGATTCTCGTAATATCACCGACGTAAAGCACGTTGAGCCTAGCCAGTTCGAGCTGGGTGGCCATTTTTGGATAACAGTCGCTTATACGAGTGTGTAGAGCAATGGCAACCTACAAGACCTGATATCGCTACCTAGACACCTACATGATTACTAGAATCACGACCAACGAGTGTTTTACTTGATATCAGGTCACGGTGACGTGTTTCAATTATCATCTATAGAATGTATACCTACCCATTTGACAAGCATCCTTAAGGGGTGTGGAGGGATCGCTCGTTCTCTGTGTATATTTCTTGTTCCGTGTCCATGACGAATGTATCTGTATATAAAATTGATTTTGTTTTGTTCTTGATGTTTTCTGTATTTTTTTAGTTTATTTTGTTTTCTCTTTATTTTCAATTTTGGTGCCTTTTAAGTTTTACTCTTTTATGTCTTATATTTTTCTTTATTTTCCGTCTTATTTTTCAGTTTTATTCCTTTTTCGTCTTTTTACTATTTTTTATTTGATTTCTAATTTTGTATTTTTGTATTGTTGTCTTCTTTCTTTATTTATTTCTTTTGTTAGTGTTTTATCTTTGTTTTTAATTTTCAATTTCTTTCATTTCGACTTTTTCAATCGTTCTTTTTCCGTATTTTTTGTTTATTTACTTCTGTTCTCTTTCTTTTTTGAGTCTGTCAATTTCTGCTTTTTTATTTATTTAATTATTACAAAACTAAGAGAGAAAGAGTGGTTGGACGTAAAAGTCCACGACAAAAAAACGATAGTCCTTACAAATGATATCACAGCAACACAAATATCAAAGTTATTTTCATTTGACCCCTTGCACGATCCAGCTTTAATGGACTGGTTTAAATTATCTCGAAATTAACGTAACGTCTTATGACAGCTATGGATATTTGAGAAGTCAAAGAAACCAACTGATATTGCATAATTATTAAAGGTCACTAAGTCATCCCGACAGTCGATGTGAGCGCTGCCAAAGGTCATATAAATGAAAATAAATTCTAAGTACAAAATATGCTCTTTGGTGCAGTCCTTGGAGTTATTAATGTTAGGGATGACTTTCTATTGCATGTAACATCTTGCATATGGGCAATTGGAACCGACATCAACAGTGCGTGTTCGTTCACAACGTAATGAAACATATCAACATGAAGAAAAGACTCTTCCGCATGAACTAAAAATAAGCCCATAACAAAGTGTATACTTAAAAACACATCTTTTTATCGTCTCACATAAAGAGGAAGGGGTAGATAGATACACATATATATATATATATATATATATATATATATATATATATATATATATATAGAGAGAGAGAGAGAGAGAGAGAGAGATAGACTGTGTGTGTCACTTACTTACATTAGATTCATTTTCTAAACTACTATTTATGGACAACGCTTTTTCTAGTTTGATCTATTACTATTTTTTGACAATCAACTGTTCGTGTATCTCTTTGTGTTAAGTAATCACGAAAGAACACCTGTGTTTCTTGTCTTGCTAAATAATAGATTATGATTGAACGACTAATAAGCGAATAGGCTATGGGAAAGGGATTTTGAAATAATAAAGTTAGTTAAGTTACCTGCATGGAGTATTGTTGCTACATCTGGGCTCATACTATAAACACAAGTTAATCTCTCCTGCACAGGGTACACATACGAGTATCTAGTATACTATGTCAAGCACTGGCTACCAATGACACTGTTGCGAAACTTGTTTTCATATTAGAAGCCGCCTGGAAGCAACCGAGTGAAAAGCTAATTATTGAGTAGTCAACCTACTTGTACACTGATCTCTGTAAAATCACCCTTCAGGCGGACCAAACCTGTAATTGTTTTAAGTGGAGACAAAAATCCATTATAGCGGACCCCGTCATTGCGAGGGGGGAATTCAAAAGAAAAAAGGTGGACCAGACACGAATCTAAGCAGCAGGTTATAATCTGGGACTTTGTTCCCTACGATACTCTTTGGAAAACTAGTGCGTGCATTATATAGTACGTAAATAATTAGAATGGAATGGTATTTTTCATAATAGTAAAAATAATATGAATAATATAAATTATCAATCATCTTCCAGAACATTCGAAACGAATACTATAGTTTGATTTCGGTGATGTCATCATGTTGCATATGTGAAGTATAAAACCGATTATTAAGAAAAGGCTACTTTCTGTATATTTTACGTGCTAAAATAATACTCACTTTTAAGCCTGAGTTATTTTGTAAAAACAACCTCCATTTCAATTGTTCTAATACGCATCGATTTGAAATTAACTAACAAAAAGAATCTGTTCTTACAAACTGATTAAATATTTTTCACTTTCTCTAATCGTATATTATTTGAATAGTTCATATATTAATGTATTTGATATTTATAACACTTTCGTCTGTTACTCTATTTCTTTGTTTATTAACACTAAATAGTAATGAGAGGAATGAATAATTAACAGATTATAATTGTTAATTATAAACGAAAAAAATTATAACACGTAAACGTAATATTATTTAACCCGTAGCTGTAAGGAGAAACTGAGACGTAGAGAGAGAGAAAGAGGCAGTGGAGTAAGACTGGAAAGTAGATATATTTTTTAACTGTTACATTCTGCTAAATCTTTAAATTGCTTTGCAATTTCCAGATTAAAGCAATCTAACTTGAGCTACATACCTGACCCATCGAATAACATATTGTCTAGTACTACATACATTTAATTAAAGATGATGAGAATTTCTTATGATTTTGAAAATGATTAATGATATATAGTATTTAATTGTTTTGAAATATATATATATTTTTTCATTAATATAATAGTAAGCTTAGTCATTTATACTGTATATGCGTCATCTCCCTCCAAACTTATTTGCATAAAAACGATTTACCGATCGCCAAAAATACAAATTTACAGATTTTTATATCATGTTGCCTTGACATCAATTAGATTTTACACATTTCAAAATGATTTATTCAAAATGGAATAAAACGTAAATAAAATTCTGTTGAGATGAAATATATGTACTACCTAAAATTTAGGTTAGACAAACTTTTAGTATCACTTCAGTTCCTAGTCAACTCCATTATTATTTTTACTGGCATTTCCTCAAGAATAAGGAACTAAATCCACATATTCTGAACGATGGATATTATAATAATGTAAACTAAATATCCAGTAACAGTATTTATTTGACTTTACAAACAATCTGAAAACTCCATAGTGTTATGTTTGGTTGTTTTCAATGTTTCCCTATATAAAATCGTCGTCCAATTCTGACGGTCTTCAAAAACGACGAGCATTATAAGTGTGTAGTGTGTCGAATTAATTTTGTAAACATTCCCGAAGCGACTGCCATAATTATGCACATCGATAATCGTGTTACATTTTCTAGTAAGTGCTCACCCTTTCTTCAAAAATAGACAAACATATAATGTGTTTGCTATCGACACATGTGATCTCGATAAGGAGTAAAAACAACTTACAAAGGTTATGCTTGTTTGTATCATTCGTTTATCGGTTATCATGCTTCCAATTATGTTAAAACATCATCCGTCTCAACATTTCACATTTAAAATTAAACATTGATTCGATTGATTAAATAATGGATAACTTTCTGGAACCTCAATAATTGTGTATTGTTGTTTGATTGTGAGTGTCTCGTCATAGTTTTATTGGATATCTTGGGAGGTACTGCGTACAATATAACCAACAAAAGCAGAATTGATTGCATCTTTCTTTCATGTAATTATTTAAACCCACTAAAGTAGGGCTTTTGTAGAAGAAAAGAGAGCTAGAGAAGGTTTGGAAAACACTCAGACAATTCACAGAAAATAGGTTGTCGACTTAGATTGAAATGCATCATTTTCCATAGTATCTGGATTTCATTTTAATGGAGATATGGTGTCTGTTCAAAAATGTACGCAATATTATGTGTTATCCTATTTGCTATGAATATATATAAGGGGTGCTGTAATCGTAGCTGGTGTGATGGTTTTGCCTCGAGCTTCCTACGTGTCTTGTTGATAACGATTATCAAAATTCATACTAATTTGTATTCATCAAAGTTGTATCATAAGGCTTTTCTTTATTAATTTTCCTTTTTATTGTTTGGCATACCATATATTCTTTTTTTCTTTATTTTCCTTCTTACTATACATTTTTTGTACAGTTTCTTCATTTTAACTCAATCTTTATTTTCCTTAATTTTCAAATTGTATTTAAACATTTTCTTACATTTTTTCTCACTTCATTACTTATTTATAACTTTTCATATATTTTTTTCTTCATTATTTTCTTTAATCCTTATGTATATAAAATGTTCTATATTTTTTTTCTATTCTTCGTTTTCACTTTTTATTTAATTTTTCATAATATTTCCATTCTTACTTCTTTGGTGTTCTTGTTGGCATGACGGTAAAATCTGTCAGCAAATTGGTTCATGTCTGCTAAACTCTTTGTTCGATTTATCATCTTTCTGCACAAAAACTATAAGTGTGTATACTTGGTAAGCAAGTAAGTATAATGTTGCTTTAATATTGATTCAGTTTTCAGAATAAGCGTGCATACACTTCCCATTCATTATATGTGTGTTATCATACTTTACTATATCTACGTGCATAGTCGAACATTCTATGACTAAAGAATATAGATAATCTCTTTTTTGCTTAGTTTACATGAGTTCGATCGCTTAATTAAGTTTAAAAATATGTAATCCATGCGGCTATAATTACATTAAGACACTAGTTCCCGTCAGATCACTGAAGGTAATCGACGTCATTACATAGATAGCTAATCATTTTGGAATACCAAATATTCTATATAAACGCTGGTTCTTTGTTTCCAACTCTAAAAATAATTAGTTTACAGATGCCTTATGGAATTTAATTGTAATCAAATCATAATAAACGATTAAATTATTTTCCGTTGACTGACGGCATAGAAAATGCGTTAGTAATTCCGTTTTACTAAACCTTACATATCGAGGATAATCTACCAATCTGAAACAACATATACCAAAATTGGTTCTTCGGTGGTCTCTGCAGGGACCCAGCGATAACAGATCGATTTCAAATGCAAGCATTAGATAGTAATTCAAAAGGAACATTAATTTTTAAGAGTCAGCTATGCATGAAGTGGCTTCAAGTTGCATTCGATCGGAACGTTCCAAATGAACTTTTACAATGGATGTAATCAGTTCAATATCATTATGTGTTTGAAAGCAGTTGTGAAAATATATTTTATTTATATGTTATGTATATCTATCTATATGGTCGATCAGCTAGTTACCGTATCAGTGATATTGTTACTAAACTTATCAGAGATGTCGGGCCTCTCAACATCATATATTCCCAGATGACGTGGTATCGTTGATCAGAAAATAGATCGGGTCTAGGAGTAATATAAACCAATCCCCAGCTACATATAAATTGTTATCGCGGCATTTCGAAAACTATTGATCAAACAAGCAAAAATGAGTGTATTTATATATCTGATTTACTGTATTAATCAATAGTAGGTGGGTTAAATACCCACTCAGTCACCAACGAAGAAATATATATGTATATATATATATATGTATATATATATATATATATATATACATATATATATATTATAACGTAGTTCACCTCAAACAAGAAAGACCACCACGGTAGACGTAAGGGGCTAGTGAGAAGAATGAAAAGAAGAGAAGGTGGGGGTGGGGGTCAACCTAAACTAGGATCTGCGCAACGAGATGTCTGTTTACATTAGTTTTAAATTTTTGCATGTCAGTACAGTCGGGTAAACAGGGACAGAGAGGAAGTTCCAGAGGCCAGCAGCACGAGGAAAGAAGCTATTTGAGTAGAAAGCTCTCCGGCATCTGGGGATTTCCACAGTGAATGGATGGGATTTGGTTGATTGTCGAGTTGGTCTAGTTAATTTACGTCTAGGGGGCACCAGAGTAGCCAATTTATCGGAGGGTAATCCATTGAAGTATTTGTAAAACAAGCACACGGATGCTACATTCTCCGATGGGGCAGAGACTGGAGCTTGGTTGACAGTGAGGAACCTATTAGGTTGGCGACTCTATCACCGGTTGATATTTTGGTAGCATAAGAGGAGAAAAAAACACAATGCTACTTATAAACAAAGCTCCGGTACATATAACATATAATACAATACTTTCCAAAAATTTAACATTAAACATTTTCGCAATAAATTAATTAAAATTACAAAACAGTAGTGAATACAGTATATACATAGAAATAAAAAAATAAATAGAAATAATAAAATATGAATCACAATAAAATAAAAAATGAAATAAAAAATAAAAAATGAAAATAAATAATAAAAATAAAAAATGAAAATAAAAAAATAAAAAATAAAAAAATAAAAAATAAAAAATAAAAATAAAAAATGAAAATAAAGAAATTAAATAAATGAAAAACACCCCAAAAAAACAACATAAAAATAAAAATAGAAAAAAATAAAATTAGAAAATCAAAGGTTGAAGAGGATCAACGTTATTTTTACAGAGTCTATTTTAAGAAAACATCTTGCAAGAGGATGTGCAGGGTAAGTGGGTAGAAGAAAGAGTATACCAGAAGATATTGAGAAAGATACTTTTGGAGGTAGACCAAAAACTTATAAAACACTCTTATGGGGGAAGAAAACAGGAATAATAAAATGTAATGTAAGAAAGAGTATAGTTGGGATTATATCAACATCACATGACATTCAAGTGTATGAATTTATATATATATATATATTTATATATATATATATATATGTATATATATATATATATATATATATATATATATATATATATATATATATATATATAGAGAGAGAGAGAGAGAGAGAGAGAGAGAGAGTAATTTCACTGATGCGTAAGGAAGAGAGAAACAGCCTTACAGGAAATATATAATGTCTATTTCCAATTGTGGTATTATACCAATTCCGTTTCCAAATCAAACTCTCAAAATTGAATGACATTAGATGTGGGAGGGCCGAGTATTACTGGAAATATTATGATCAGAGTCCGGCCGTTAAAGACGTGTTTTGAGAAAAACAGAAGCAAACAGAATCTGAGTTTCGATATGCGAGTATATTTCCTGGATAAGTTCTGGCCAGAGACAATAAACATATCATTCATAAACTAAATTCTATCGGGGAAAGTTTGTATTCATAGCGCCGAGGATTGAGTCCTCTCGATGGTTAATTCATTTTATATATGTCTTTCATATATAATCCAGTAGGTTAAGAGAGGCAACAAACAAACTTATTATTCCACAGTAGAATTTGTCCTGGAAATCAACAGAATGGGACTCTCTAAGTGAGAAAAGGAGTGTGCCTCGCGTTCGTGGCAGTGCCAACTATTTCGGGTGTACGATTAAGTTAGCAGGGCTGGGTTAGAGTGGGGGATTAAATATAGACAGTTGGACATTAAAACTAACGGTGGGAGAGCCAATAAGTTTAACTCTACAGGTCTGTAGACAGACTGACCAGAGACCTGTAGAATCAGGTCATAGGTTGGGAAGTTCTAGAGTTTAAGGCATTGAGTTTAGATGACTCATATTTGTAAATGTGTTTTTAAAGTAGTCATTGGGTACTAGTTATCACCGTTGAATAAGAGGACTGAATTTGCGAGATTAGTTCCTTACAGTTACATACACACACATTCACACACACACGCACACATATACGTACATTCTCAGTGTATTGCTGAATTAACTTAGGTAACAAGTAATTGACAATAGGCACATTTGGGGTTAATTTGAAGTATTTAAGACCGACCAAATAGGTTAATATTATAGTAGGGAATATTTAATTTACTATATTTTAACTAGGTGTTCGCCTCTAAAAATAAACAGGTAATGGCCACAATTGTATTAGCAGTTACTACCTTTTTAATAATAATGAAAATAGAGGCAATAGGGTAGAGTTCAGTGATAAATTATGTTAGGGAGAAGGTACTGACAATGACAACAAAGACAGAGCTGAATGAGATATTATTATTAATAAAGATAATAATAATAATAATAATAATAATAATAATAATAATAATAATAATAATAATAATAATAATAATAATAATAAACAAATAAACTATGGATATACAAACAGATAAATTCATACAAGCAAGGAGAGCTGATGTTATTATAATCGACAAGAAGGAAATAGCCAGAGAAATGTAAGCAATATGAAGCATGTAGAAAGTATGAAACCAATAATCATAGGAGCACCATGAACAATCTGAAAAAAAAAACGGAGCCAAGACTGGGAGAAATTGGAATCGAAGGGACCATCGAAGTCATACAAATGACAACAATGATCAAAACAGCTGTCATCCTAAGGAAAATCCTTGAATGCGGAAACCAGCTACATAAGCTACAAAGGGTACCCAGTCATAAGGAATTTACAACAGGGAGAAAACATTACCACACGAAGAGCACCATAACCCGAACCAAGCAACAGAAACTACAACACACAACACTTCATAATCTCCCCCCCCCCAAAAAAAAATTACACCAGGCCTCAGCTAACATCACAGACAAATAAACCAACGAACAGAAATTACAAGAAACACTATAAGCTCTCCCCCTTCGATCTCCACAAAAAATAAATCATTGAAAAAATGGTGCTAGAATAGGCTGACACCAGACAAAATATTTGTAGAGGATGGATGATGGTGAGGAGACCGAGGAGGAACAGCACACACCTGACCTCCACTGGAAAAGTGCAGAGAATGCTGAGACCGTGTAGGGGGCTTAGTTCCACCCAAATCCCAGAGAAGACCAATGGTCCTTAACAGCAAGGTAATGTGCGGTGGTTCTCGAAAAGAGGTTAAGAATACTGGACATCTGGGGAGATGTGTTGTCACTCAGACTCCAGATTGGTAAGCAATCACTAACGATGATCTGCGTTACAACTCCTAGTGAGTACAAATAATAATGGTAATGATCATAATAATAATATTAATAATTTAAGTAGTAATGCGGAAGAGAACAATCGTACCAGTCGTAATCAGGGTCGAGGAGGGAAAGCGCAAACCAGACCTCCACTGGAAGAGCGCGGACAGCTCTGGGACCTTGGGGAGGCTTATTGCCACTCGGGGCCCCGGAGGGGACCAATGGCTCTTAACAGCGGGAAATCGTTGGTAAGTGGCTGTTGCGATACCGCAAGGTCATCAGCAGTGATGAACGAAAAGAGATGGAGCATACTGGAAGTCTGAGGAGACTTGTTGTCACTCAGACCCCAGGGAATACAACGGGTTGTTGGCAGTAGGCGATCACTGACGATGACCAGTGTGATAACTCCTAGTGAATGAATAATAATAATAATAACCATTACTATTATAATAATAGTAGTGATAATGGTATAGATAATAATAAAAATACTTATAATAATGATAGTGGAAAATAAATACTATCACTAGAATCGACTTACCCTGGTATAAGGTCGTCTATTTTTACAATATTTATACACGTGAACATAGGAACACATCTTACATATAAAGCTAAATGGACCGATTTATGATCCCAGCGCAGACCCTCACATTAGTGGTAGCATATATATTAATTATTTATATCTACGATAGGAAAAACTAATGTTGGTTTAAGTGCTACGAGTATCTTATTAATGTTGTGATTAATATTGATAATAATAATAATTGGTGGCTTTGAATTTATAGAAGAAGGTGCATTCTAATTCTATGTTACTTTTTTTCTCCATCATACATGGGTCTTATCGAGTTATAACGTTTTCTTTTTGTAGGTCTATATAGAATGTATCATATTCATTCGGTTGTATATTGTTCTATGTACAATTGCGCGTCTGTTAATTTGTAATCATATTTCTCACCATGTTTTATACAACATTTTAGCAAACTGTTTTCAATGTCTATATTTTATTTCTTACTATGTTTTAAACAACATTTTACAAAACTGTTTTCAATGTCTATATTTTATTTCTTACTATGTTTTAAACAACATTTTACAAAACTGTTTTCAATGTCTATATTTTATTTCTTACTATGTTTTATACAACATTTTACAAAACTGTTTTCAATGTCTATATTTTATTTCTTACTATGTTTTATACAACATTTTACAACACTGTTTTCAATGTCTATATTTTATTTCTTACTATGTTTCATACAACATTTTACAAAACTGTTTTCAATGTCTATATTTTATTTCTTACTATGTTTTATACAACATTTTACAAAACTGTTTCCAATGTCTATATTTTATTTCTTACTATGTTTTATACAACCTTTTACAAAACTGTTACACATTTCTTTAGATTATCTTATTTTATTATCATGTGAGCTTTTCTGTCTTCTTTTATGCGTAATATTTATTCAATATAAATGTGCCCTACGTTCCCTTACTTTTAGAAACATATGATGGCCAATGAAATACAGCAGACAAATACAATACGAACAAGACGCTTGTATTTCTATACGTGCTTAGAAATTGGAACTGCACCAACGAAAATTCGCCTCGAAAAAACACATATTACAACTACTTAAAGCCATTTCAAAATGGATTCCGGATCCTTACAATTCGTACCGGAAGTGACAAAACAAGATATATACAAATATGTATTTAGTTACGTGTAAATACAGAATACTAAACTATTCTGTTCACATTTACATTAAGAAAATGCACTTATGGAGACTAAAACAAAATAGAAAAAAACATTATATTTGCTCTCATCTCTTCGGTCGATGAGAATAACTGAAAGATATTCAAAGGGATTTCACCAAATCACACACATGACCGCGAATATTTAAGAAAATTAATGTAAATGTTAGTCAGGCCATAACAAGATTGAAAACAAATGTATATATGAATACAAAAAAAATGAAAAAATAGTTAAATTAATATATATATATATATATATATATATATATATATATATATGTTTATACTAATAAATCCCTGATAGTGTATCTTGCTTGCTTACTTGCTTGTCGTAATTTTCATTTTATCTCTACGTGCATATTTATAATCTGGTGAAGGGATACTAACGTAAATAAAAGGCAGATGGTCAGTTGAGAGAAATAAAATGATCTAAATAGTTAAAAGAAACTAGAGAAGGAAGGTGTATAGGATAAATAAGTAAAGAGGAAAAAGGGATTGTTAAAGCGTTATTAGAGAGGAGAGAAAGAGAGGAAAGAATGGGAGAAGAGAGAGTGTGTGTATTATAAAATATAACATCACAATGTATACTGACTTCATGACATCCTTTGACTTTGAAAACCTTGTAAAATATCATTATTCATCAATTGGAAATTTAAACAAATCATTTATTTAATAATATCTATAACCCCAATTTTCCCAACTGAAAATTGAAATCAAATAATTTTACTTTTTTCAAATCTGTACAAAATAACTTATACAACAATTTAAATAGCCTAACCTCCTCAACATATAATTGACCCCGTACTGAATAATTCGTTGCGTTTCCGCTTATACATCAATATATTTAAATGAGTGTAATGTTTTCGGGAAGATGGGGCTATAAAGAATCAAGGCGCTACACAAAAAGAGAAAAATGAAAACAATAATAATCAATAAGAGAGGAATACGATTATGTTCTTTTTTTGTTGCCAAAAAATATCAGTTTTTTTTTCTTTTGGATTATTTTGATTGCATTTACGTTGAAATATTTGTTAGCCATAAACGATTATCTAAACTGTTGGGTTTAATATAAACCGTTGTGAAAAATAATATTTTTCGAAAACACTGACTTTCTATTAAAATGAGTTTCGTATTTCTCAAATGAGACCGACTGAATATATCTTATTTTTTCGGTAAATAACAACATGTGTGCTTTAATATAATCGAGAATGAGAAATAAAATATTTTAAAAAAAATAACTTTCATTCGTTTTCTTCTTAACTTATCACGCCATATTCCCGTGTATGTACCAATCAAAAGTATATATCACTCTAAATAAATCTATCGATAAATGAATACAGAATATTCGTTATGCGCATGAGTTTTTTTAAGTTGTTTTCCATCACTTTTGTCAGTTATTTTTAACATTCTGTCAGGTTTAATGCAATTTTATTTCTATTTTAAAATATGCGTCTTCATGGGAAGTTATTTCGACATTATTATGTCTTCAAGCGTTATATTAGCTGATATATTTGCAAATCAAAATCATAGACATACACTAAACAATGCGGCGACATAATTTCAATATTTCAAAAGTTATAGCTGATAAAAAGTAAATATATTCGAGTTCTTAATTCTGAATTTGTATATTTATACAGTTATTTTAATATAATGTGTGATACATTTATTTGCATAAATAAATAGTAAATACAATAAATTATGAAAAAAAGTTATTCCTAATAATCTTTTTTTTTATTTTTCTCCGATGAAATGTTTATTTTGAAGGTGAGTTTAATTGATTCGACACTTTCATTATTTTCTTTTATATAATAAAGGCACTGTAGTCAATTTATCTGAAAAAGAATACTCGCACGCTGAAGTAAAGAAGTATATATTTTCAAAATAAAATATTATATGTATTAAAAACACTTCAAGTTTAATAAAAACAACAAACAAAAAAGCAATAGTTTTCTTTATGAAACGGCCGTTTTTTAATATTTCATTGTTCGATTGATAAATGGGGAGGCAAATAATAATTAATTAATATAATGTTCTTTTTTCGAAACCAATTGGTAAGCATCAGAAAGTTTCATTGGATGATGGCAGCCGTGTCTGCGAATACAAAATCACAAACATAGAACAATAGAATAACAATTATACAGTAATAGAAATAATAGAAAAACATTGAATAGATTTAGTTCATTCACGTTTACCTAGAATATCTCCTTATTTACTGTAAGTGCGATTTGGGCCTTACTAGTGTACACAATTAACTTCTGCAGTATACTCTCTTCTCTTCTCTTCTCTACACGATCTTTATCAGAACAGAACCTATGCTAGCCTTTTTGTACCCTTAAGAAATGATAACGAATGATTTTGTCAATGTCCTTTTTATGATTAAAAATAACATCGCATAGTGATTAAAAATAAAACTATAAAATAACCCCCATAGTATAAAGTTGATGATGGTTTACAAAAGAGTCTCGATCGGAAAGTAGTATATAAAACACAAATACGTGATTTTCTCTAAATTTATTTATATTGTTTACACAATAACTTTAATAAGTTTTGTTTGTCCTGATACAAAATTAACTGTTATGCTTATCCGTCGAATAAAATAATATCAACTAGAAATTTTTTTCGAAGTCGTTTCTTTTTGTATAAACAAACTTAATTTTTTGTGGCCAATCTTCCATATATTTGTAATAACATTCTTAAACATTTCAAATATGTTTAGTAGTAGAAGTAAAAACAATGATAATAACGTTGAATTAAATATATGTGTTTATAAATGAAATTTAAATGTTAACACATTAAGGGTTTTGACTCTTAGAGTAAATGTGGTATCATGATGACTAATAACTCTAGCAAAATAGGATCGACAGATGATGACCAGAAACCTCACACTGTTGATGATCTTGTACCTCATTTGTTTAGAATTTAAATTGCATTTTTATATTTTTTGCAATAAAGTAATTTATACGGTAATATCTTTTCTGATACTATACTGCGTCTTTTATATATTTGACCCAAAATAGTGATTGAGAAATTCTTCTAGAATAAGGCAATTTACAATCTTGTCCCGAACTTCTGTATAACTCTGTTTTGGCATCTTGTCAGCAATAACACAACTATTTATTTTGAATTCTTGTTTTTTTTATTTATATTATATATATTTACGTTTCAGTATACATCGAATCGTGTTCCTTTTGTTTCCTTTTTAAATGTACTTTTTAAAGTTTTCTAATGCTTTAAAAAAGCAATTCATTATCGACAGAATAACTCTTCGACAGATCTCGCTTGCTACTAAAAATGCTCTACTGAACTGTCCCCTGCCCTCTCCAAACTCTACAATAAACGCCTACCTAAATCGTGCTTCCTCGATAGCTGGAAATTGACTCTGTGGTACCAGTCTACAAGAGTTCTGGGAATAAAATTGATCCTAAGAACTACCGCACAATCAGTATACTGCAGATCTTTGCTAAACACTTTGAATCCTTCATCAATCTAGCTATAGTACGGCAGTTAGTGAATGCTAAACTTCTATCTGACCGCCAGTATGGATTTAG
The DNA here is from genome assembly GCA_963556195.1 of Sepiola atlantica. NCBI lineage: Eukaryota > Metazoa > Mollusca > Cephalopoda > Sepiida > Sepiolidae > Sepiola > Sepiola atlantica. Next base: position 3,751,015 of record OY744520.1, read on the forward strand.
ACAAGCACGATCTACTGCAGACATCCTTACGGTCATCTCAGAACGCATGCATCATACACTCGACAAGGCAGGTGAAGCTAGGTCAGTTGCGCTTGATATATCCAAGGCGTTTGACAAGGTATGGCATAAAGGGCTTCTCCTGAACATACGCTCATACGGTATAACTGGGCAATTACTTACTATAATTAGATCCATTCATAACCAAAAGAAACATCCAGGTTGTCCTCGATGGCCGTTCATCCAAGCAACATGAGATAAATGCTGGTGTACCCCAGGGGTCTATCCTTGGAGTCTTAGATTGGGTTATTTGCTGACGACACCACGCTTTACTCTCGCCATGTTTACAAGACAGACGCGATCATATCCGAGGCAATGGCTGAATCCTTAGAAAATGACCTCCAGGCTGTAGTGGATGGGGGTCATAAATGGTTGGTAACTTTTAATGCCGTAAAGACAAAGCTCCTTTCCTTCAATAAGTACAAGAAACCTCTGCAACCACCGATCGTCATGTAAAATAACATCCTACCTGAGAGTTCAAACTCCTCGGCCTAACCTTCACAGGTAACAAATACATTGAAGACATTGCCAAGGCTGCCGCAAAGAAGGTTGGCTCCTTCTAATGTGCTAGTAAACTCATCACAGCTGGCATCATCGTGTATCTCTACAGAGCCACCATTCGCCCATGCATGGAGTAGTATTGCCACATCTGAGCTGGTGCATCATCTACTAGTCTCTCCCTCCTTGACAAGGTCAAAAAAGAGTCGCCAACCTAATAGGTCCCTCATAGTCAACCAAGCTTCAGTCCCTGTCCGATCGCCGCCATGTAGCATCCTTGTGCTTGTTTTACAAATACTTCAATGGATTATGCTTCGATGAATTGGCTACTCTGGTGCCCCCCCCCCGACGTAAATTCACTAGACCAACTCGACAATCAACTAAATCCCATCCATTCACTGTGGAGGTCCCCAGATGCCGGAGAGCTTTCTACTCAAATAGCTTCTTTCCTCACGCTGCTGGCCTCTGGAACTCCCTCACTGCCCCCTGTTTCTCCGACAGTACTGACATGCAGACATTTAAAATTAATGTAAACAGACATCTCGCTACGCAGATCCCAGTTTAGGTTGACCCCTCTGCACCTTCTCCCCTTTTCTTACTTCTCAGTAGCCCCTTATGTCTACAGTGGCGGGCCGCCTTGTTTGAGGTGACCTTCGTTAAAAAAAAATTAAAAAAATAGTATGACGTCATTTTTCAGTTAAATTGTCTTACTTACAAAGGTGGGAGGTGACGGTGGTTAAGTGGATAGCGACACGGACTGAAGTTCGAATCCAAGCGGTTCGACAGTACTACCTTCACTTTTATTTTTTTTTGGCAACCTTCTCGTGGTCCTTCCCGTAAATACCGGGTGTCTTTTCAGAAAGATGTCTTACTAGAAAAACATCGTGGAAAGTAATGTCAACACCAGAATCAGCTGATTCACACAAAAGAAGAAGACTTACGAATGTTACAGCGCATAGCGCTATTTTCAACATTGCTATTTTCCTAGTTTTAGTTCAAGTATTTTTTTTTTGTTTCTTCAGGATTATATTATTTCAATTATTCTAACAACTATTCATATTGATGTTTTTATTTTACGTTGTACGTTGAAATATTTTATCGAATTCGGGAAGCTTTTCAGCATTATGAATTGAAGCCTCTGCATGATATACGACGAGTGATTTTTCTCATTTCGTCAACAATCACTTATTTAAATTTAAAAAAATGATTCTTTGTTATACTTAATTTTCGAATAAAACTTTAATGCATCGATTGAATAGATGCATCCTATATTAGATGCATTTCAATATCTATATATGATATATCTGTCTGTCAGTTTGCCACGATATTAGTGTGGTATTGCAACTGTATATTGCTGTACCATTTTATGGTGTTAGTTGATTAAAACTTAAAAATGGTTTTCCGTTGATCTGTAACTTTTCAAGTCACTGAACCGTTTAATTGAATAGATTCATTTCATATTAATCACAGTATATTTTTATTTATAAGCGGATCTTCCCGACCGTAGATGTGTAATTTTAAATATCGGTTTAATGTCGTTGTAAATATCATTTGATTGGTTTGTCATGCTAATATATTAAATACAATATCCGTCCGCCTGTGACGCTTAAATTTGAAATAGCATCTTTGTTTGTCCTTCATTCTAAAGTTCTAAGTGCTATATTCATCGCTAATCACTCAAATTGAGTGGACGCATCTTAAGAGCATTCCGTTATAGTGTTTAAAGTGTTTTCTTTAGATAAAGGTTGTTTGCTGTCAAGAGCTAATGCACAATAATATTGCCTTCCATGTTTTAAAGTTAATAATGTTTATATTTTCTCTCCATAAATATCAATTTTGTTTTTTTTGCGTAATATATATTGTCTCGTGTTTTCTTTTCAAAATATTTTTCTTCATAAATATTCTTTTTGGCAGTGTGATATGTTGTTTTCGCTACTTTGATAGTGCTTAAATAACTTTTATTGATTTCAACAAAAATAACATGCGTACACAGCACAAAAAAACACTACTTTCACTTTTATACCTTTTAAGAAATTTAGAAGGTTCAAAATCAGAGATTAAGATTACAAAAACATATTACAAGTATACGTCATACAAAAACATATTACAAGTATACGTCATACAAAAACATATTACAAGTATACGTCATACAAAAACATATTACAAGTATACGTCATACAAAAACATATTACAAGTATACGTCATACAAAAACATATTACAAGTATACGTCATACAAAAACATATTACAAGTATACGTCATACAAAAACATATTACAAGTATACGTCATACAAAAACATATTACAAGTATACGTCATACAAAAACATATTACAAGTATACGTCATACAAAAACATATTACAAGTATACGTCATACAAAAACATATTACAAGTATACGTCATACAAAAACATATTACAAGTATACGTCATACAAAAACATATTACAAGTATACGTCATACAAAAACATATTACAAGTATACGTCATACAAAAACATATTACAAGTATACGTCATACAAAAACATATTACAAGTATACGTCATACAAAAACATATTACAAGTATACGTCATACAAAAAGTCAAACGTTCCATCAATGACACCTCAAAATGATTTCAGAATCCCAGGAGTTCCCGCCTGAAATAAAGCAACAAAACCGACACCAATATCAGTACGGTGTTAAGAGGTAAAATAAGAGATAACACAAATTTAGTTATTTTGGAACGTTTTCATGTTACTAACAGCATGAAAAAAAACTTCTCTTGATACTTTTATGTTGCATTCCCCGCCATCTTAAAATCAACTATCATAAGCCATAATATTAGACCTAATATACTACGGTACAAGGTCTTATATCTTGAATCCTTTCTTCAATTTTGATCAAAACCCATTATATGGTTTTGCTTCTAAAAATATATTTACAGTTCGGCGCCGAAGCTAAACAGGTTGTTAAATTGATGCTTGATAATTATGCGTCAAATTTAATGCAATCGGCAATACCATGCCTCATAACAAGCCTTTACCTTGTATAGAGTTACTGAAATGTTTCGAATATTAATTCATTGAGGTTTTATAAATGTCGTCAACATTTATTAATATGCGAGCTACATTAAATTTCAAGAAAAACACGTCTAATAACTATTTTGCGTAATACTAAATACATAAATTATAGCAAAAACTATCCATCTTTATGTTTAGCAGCCATATTCCCAAATTCATAAGCGATTAGTTAATTAGTTTCAGTGTTTACCCTACACTAACATATCTATAAACATGTACACATACCTTACTATCTCTCTCTTTCTTTCTCTCTCTACTATATATATATATATATATATATATATATATATATATATATATATATATGTATATATATATATATATTTGGGGCTATTTTATACACTTGTTAATCCAATATATTTATATAAAAAAGAAATAGTAATCTGCATTAGTCCTTCAATAATTATCTATCTTCCTCCCTCCAGTTATCTTTTTAACCTTTTACCTCACAAGTAGACAGAAGTGTTTTATTGTAACTCGATTCGTAGCAAGTGAGAAGACAACGTACATTTTACAACTTATCTTTATTATTCGAAACTGCGTAAAATCGTACAGGCACACAACATGAAATACATCAGTTTTACAGTTTACTTTATATACAATGAATGCGACTAAATTGTAATAAATGTCGGGAAAAATAACAAACATCTACTTGACACTTCTGCTTGTTCATAAGTTAAGAGAGAGGTGTTTAGACAGAATACCGATTCCATTGTATGTTGAAGTCTACGATTCAGATGAGCGTAGGAATAACCGAAAATCATTATGGCTCTTAATATACCAGCCGCGGTTTCTACCTGTAATGATATTGTATAAACGTCGATAACGTCTGCTATTAGGTCTTGTTCGCATATACAATATATATTCCTCTTGTCACTAATATAAACTTACGATTATTAGACACGTGTTTTACCATTAAAATTAAACAATCACAAATCTGAGACAAAAGCTATATTATCTACTAGCCAAACCAACCTTGCAAGACATTTTTATGTCTATCATTGTTCATCTTTTTTGTGTGTCACACATTTTTATGCATACATAACATACTTTATTAGAGACATGCAACATAAATGTATGTGTTTAAATACAATTAGTGTAAAAGCTGTAGAATTATAATTTCAATACACTATTTCTGTAAAAGCTGTAAAACTCACGTATGTATACAACATAAACTATTTGTAAATATTGCATTTAATAAGCAAACTCTCCTGCTTCCCCTACTTTCTACATTATGTAAAAATATCTTGATTATTCATTAAAGTATATTTGATTCTATCTGTTTACAATGAATTTACAGATTCAAAATCATACGCCTTTTGTAAAAACAGGATGTATTCTCTACTCTACTATCGTCATGTGAGTACAACAAATACGCACATATTCGAACGAATGGCTTACTCCTCATAAAGTGATATCCAGTCTGTAGTAGAATAGGGTCATAAATGAATGGTGACATTTACTGCTGCAAAAACAACTCTCTTTCCCATCAAAAACGAATAATAACCTCTTCCACCATAGATTGTCATAGCAAAAAAAAAACCTATTTGAGAGTCCGACGTTCAAACTGTTTGGCCTAGTATTCATAAATGACGTACATTGGAAAGTATACATCGAAAACATAGCAAAGGCTCCTGCAAAAAAGTGGGCTCTTTTTACCGTTCTAAAAAACTTCTCACACCTGACAGTAACATATAACCCTACAAAGCAACCATCTGCCAAAGGATGGGGTATTGTTGTTACATCTTTGCTGATGCACCATCCACTGGTCTGTCCCTCTACGACAACGTCCAAAAAAGAGTATCTAATCTAATAGGTCCCTCCCTATCCACCAGTCTCAAGCACCTGTCCCATCGCCGTAAGGTTTCATCCTTGTGCTTGTTTTACAAGTACTTCAATGTGATCTGATGAACTTGTAGCTCTAGTACTCCCTCGACGTAAATACACACGACCAACCAGAAATCAGCTAAATACCATCTATTCAGTGTAGAAGAGATAAAGTCAGCTATATTGTTGCCTCATCCATCAGTATCTGCTAACAACATCGAAACTCATGGCTTCACACCACTCTTAGTGACCACAACGCCTTTTGCACAACTCTAAACGACCCCAACACTCGCTAACAACGGCGAAACTAATTAAGTTACACCGATCGTACCAACCCAAACGTTCAAGGCAGCTCGCGTTAGTTTCAAGACGAGAAAACCGGTCCGCCGAAGGTTTCACCATCATGAAGCTTAACCACCGACAAGCTCGACGCTCATCCTGAAACGTCACTAGTCGGCCACACCAATAGCAGACACCACACCTTAGCAAGAGACGACACACTCTGTTCACCAGCTGGTCAGTGCGCACTCAACACCGAGGTTGAGTGGACCAGTTCTAAAGTGCAAGAGACGACTGTCCTAAATGTCTACAAGCCACTACCGAGAACACTACAACCAAGCTCGCTGCCAGATGTCGTACCCCTTGCCGTGTTTTTCTGTAACTTCACCTGCTGGAACACTGACTGGGGCAACAAGATAACCAACCCAGACGGCGCGTACCTTGTCCGCCTGTATGCGCTGTAGTAGCGGGAGAAGACTGATCGGGCGATAATTCTAAGGGTCAGTTCTGTCTCAAGCATTCCTGAATACTGTTACTACAAAGGCAATTTGCAAGCTATCAGGGAAGTAAGATTCGCAAGACATTTGTTGTAGAGTTAGGAGAACCCCCCAGCCTTTTAAGCAGAACATTTCTTTATTACTATTACTTGTATAAGATCAGGCACACATGCATTGGATGTATCAACGTTTTTCACGATGTTCCGGACATGCCATGAGGTGATGACCAGGTCATCAAGTGTGGCTCCAGTCCGCAATGGGAAATTAGGGAGAGAGTGGGTTGCGGAGTCAAACGTGGAGTAAAAGACGACACACTGAGCAAGTAGTTTAGCTTTGTAAGTTGCCGTGCAAACGACATAATTGTGGTTGAATAGCGGGGAATTGTAGATTGCCCATAGTTATCACACTATTATAGATTTTCCAGAAATCACGAGTACCGAGTTTCTGCGACTGAATGCGGTTTCTAGTCATCTCTGTATACCTTCTTCAATGTTCGTATGAGATGTGCTTCAGTGCCTGCTTTAACCCATTCGGTTACTTCATTTTCGCACTGATCAACAGAGACAGACAATGTTTCACTTAATGTAGCGTCTCTGATGTGATCTCTGATTGAATCAAAATCAGCCTGCTCGTAGTATCTCGTCGTTTTGAACAACGGTCTTTGGGACGAGATTTTAGGATGATATAAATCAGCGTTCCCGAGCGGGCTATCGGCATTCGTTACACAAGCCTCGGACAGTGAGGTTCAGAACAGGTCGAGAAGTGAGGTTTTCTGGCCCACATGGTCAAGGAGGTGGGTCGGGAAAGTGACAGTCGCTGAAAAGGAGGGCGTTATCTATAAACTATAGGTGGAATAAACAGCTGCGTCTATATAGCTGGAGAAACCAGTCACAGCGATGTGCATTAAAATCATCAAATACATGTATTTCGGCACTCGAGTCAAGTAATAGTACTGTATCTATGCTTTAAGCCAGGTACAGTCCTGCGTCGAATGAGAACGGTATACGTAATATACGCTAATAAAGCTATGCTGTTAGGCTTGATCATTTTATTCTATTTGTTTATATTAGAACTTACTACTTGCCGATAGTGTAACTAATGAATACCCGCATCTAATATAACGATAAGTTGTCACTTTGACCTCAACAAGTTCGGTTGAATCGGAATTTTGACGGAATATTAACTTCCGGTGTTTCCAAATTTGATCTGATAACGGTAATCACCATGCACAATCTAAGCCTGATTAAATACACAGTGTTTGAGTTATCAACGTTTAAATGCCATATTATCGGGTTCATACAATATGGAGAAGTAATTTAATGTTATGTTTATCTATACGTTGACAGGCGGATGTATGCAGTCTGACGACCAACATATCTTCTGGTTATGGATACAATAGCAGCATTTTATAAGATAGTTAAAGACATTTAATTAGTTTTAAAAAGTATACAGTTAGAAGCCGCGTTTCGTTATGATAGTATAAGTTGCATCTTGCAAATATAATAACAGAATTAGAGAAAAAAAGCAAACTCAAATAAATAAATACTGTATATGAATTAGAAATACTAATTATAAAATATGACTATTTACATACTCTTCAGAAATATAACTACTTACACATTTTTGAAATGTTTCCTTAAACTTTTCATATATATATATATATTGTTGTGAAGTTGTTCCACAGTAAATAATAAATAAAGGAAGTCAAGTCGAGGGTTCGTTTAACAAGTGTATTAACAAAGTAAGAAACTGACTAGCTCTTGGCTAGACAGTTACAAGACTGTGCTTTGTCTTCTGGTGTCTCGCACTATTTATAGTGACAACCGGTGTTGTTTCTCCTGTGTAAGAACGGCCGGTATAACACCCTCCTTTGAAAATATCTCCTCTGGCGATTAATATCGTTTTTGTTTGGGAATCACCATCTCTAACTCAGTCGATTTCCGTTTTCTATTTGATCTCCTAATCTCAGGAGCAGTCTCTGGTATGGGCACCTGAAAAGTATAAAACACTGCATCCATGATGTCCTCCTCGGGCGATCTGGTCACCTCACTGTTCGAATATCTTTTCCGGAGTTGGTTAGTGTGACGTTTGTGCACGAAATCTGGTCCATTAATCATATAGACGATGTTGCCTATTTGTTTATCCACAGTGCAAGACTCCCAGAAAGTCCTATTGTTTCTGTAGATCTTATAGAAAACTTTATACCGTTTTTTTGTTATCGTTCTTTTTATATTTGCCCTATCCTGGTTTGGTAACAACTTGTGGAAAATCGATCTAACGTTGCGTCCGAACATGACCTCAGCAGGTGTCTTCGACGTTTCGATGTTTGCATTCGGAGTGACTCTGTAAACCTGCAGAAACTGTTGGATTGACTTATCCGTTGGTGATCCACTAGCTTTTTTCAGAGCTCTCTTGAATGTGTCAACGAATGTCTCCGTCTGTCCATTGCTTCTTGGATGGTATCGAGGGAGTGTTATATGCTCGATGAGATGATCCTCGCAAAGGTGTTTAAATTCAGTAGACGTGAATTGAGTATCATTGTCGGTGACAATGCAGTCAACTACTAAAAACCTAGCGAATAGTTCGTATAGGAAGTTGATAGCTGCCTCGGATGTGGGGTTCTTGCCTTTTAGTACTTCCAGCCACTTATCTAGGCTATCTACAAAAATGAGATAGTAGAACCCATCCAGTGGTCCCGCAAAATCTAAGTGAATTCTAGACCAAGGTCGGTCCGGTTTAGTCCACGATCCGAATTGAATTGGAGGAGCATTCGTAGCTAAGGCGCATCCTCTACACTCCCTTACTTTTTCTTCGATATGCTTATCCATGTTTGGCCAGTAAACCAAAGAGCGCATAAGGCTTTTCATTCTCGATATTCCTGGATGTCCTACATAGAATTCCTTGAACATTCTTTTCTGTAATGTCATAGGAATTACAACCCTGTCGCTATATAACATGACGTTATCGCAAATTGAATAAATTCCATCATCTAGTTGGCTATTGTTGATTTTTTCTTTCGTGCTTATGATAAATTCATCCACCTCTGCCTTACTCTTAATCTCATCAAGCGTTACTGGAAGTTCTCTTATCGTGTGACATAACGCATTTTTTACTTCAGCTTCCGCTTGAATGGCTGCTATCACCATATATTCCAATGGTTCTGTCTGCTTAGGTATCAACCCTGATAACCCGTCTGCATGACCCAATTTCTTAGATGGTACATACTCCATTTGAAAATTGTAGTTAAGAAGAATGGTACCCCATCTTTGGAGTCTATTCGCAGTGTGTTGTGGTAGTCCCTTTTTCGATCCGAAAATCGTTAATAAGGGTTTGTGGTCTGTTTGTAACAGAAAGTGTCTACCGTGCAGGAAACGATGAAATTTCTTTACCGCGAATATAATTCTTAGCGCCTCTTTCTCAATTTGAGAGTAGTTTTTTTTCGGCTGGTAGAAGTGTTCGGGATGCATGGGCTATGGGTTTTAATTTTCCATCATACCTTTTGTGCAATATGCATGTTCCTATACCATAGTTGCTGGCATCGCTTGCAACTACAATATCGCGCTTGGGATTATAATGTGCCAGAAACAATTCAGACGTTAAGATATCTTTAATTTTCTGAAACGCTTCTTAGCACTCTTGCGTCCAGACCCATTTTGGTCCTTCTTTAACAGTTCATTTAAGGGTTATCTTAGTTTATGCATGTTTGGTACGAACACATTGTAGTAATTCGCCAACCCTAAAATACTTTGTAGAGGCGCAATATTTTCTGGAGCAGGCATGTTCCGTATCACCATTGCCCTATCTGGGTCTGGCCTTCTTCCTTGCTCATCGATGATTTGTCCTAAGTATTTTATTTTTTCCATGAAAAAAGTACATTTCTCATCTTTGATTTTAAACTCATAATCCTGGATTTTTTGAATTCTTGGTTTACATGAGTCTTGTGTTGTTCTTTCCTAACGCTGTTTATTAACACATCGTCCAGGTACCCTACTGCGAAATCCATTCCATTTAACATCATGTCCATAATTTGTTGAAAAATCGCAGGGGCGACCTTTACTCCAAAAGGAAGTCGGTTAAATTTGTATAATCCCTTATGGGTATTGATACATAGCAGTTTTGAACACTCTTCATCGACAGGGATTTGAAGATAAGCGTCGCTGAGGTCGATTTTAGAAAAATATTTTCCTCAACTCAGTTTCGCAAATATTTCTTCAGGGCTTGGAAGAGGGTAATGGTGATCTTTTTGTTGCCTTGTTCAAGCCTGTGGAAAAGTCGGCACAAACCCGAATCTCCTTGTTCTTTTTCTTAACATAAACTGTAGGTGAAGCCCACTCACTGTGATCAATTTTTGAAATGACAGCCATGTTCCCAAGTCTTTCTAATTCACCGTTTATTTGCTCTATAGCGGCGTATGGAAAATGTATTTTCTTTCTGAACACAGGTAGTTCATTTGTTTTAACTTTAAACTTTGCTACCGCTTTTGTACACCTTCCAAGACCGCCTGAAAATACGTCTGGAAAATTTTCTTTTAATTCCCTCTTGAGTTTTTCTGCCTCCACATTTGAATCCTCAACGTTGTGGCAAAAGGGGCTTAAAGGCAGATCCCATAGGCTAAACATTTCAATCAGATCAGTTCCAAAATGGTTATTCGTTTTTCGCATTACAAACATGTTGGCTTTTACGGTCTTATTCTAGAAAGAAATATTCGTCAATAATTCCCCTTCGAAGATTATTTTTTCACCACTGACGCTTCTCGCCTTTTTTGTGATTTGATCATAGTGGGTCTCCCAAGCTTCTTCCATGGCTGTACATTAATGATGGAAATGTCAGACCCACTATCAAGCTGTAGTCTTACTTTTTTTTAAGCATTTTGACCTGTACATATTTCCGGATATTTTGTTCTTCAGGTTCAATTTTTGTCAGTTTAATGGCTGTCTTTCTACCAGATTTTTTTCTACAACGTGATGCCTTATGAACTTTCTGGTGGCAGTTGTCACATTGTTTGAATATGTAGGGACACTCATTGTACCAATGGTTATCTCCACACCTCCAACACCGTCCAGGTGGATCTTTTCCATGTTTTTTCTCTGGTTATTCATTGAAGTCAATTTTTTTTTCTGATGGATTTTTTTAATGTGCGACACTCTGTTTTCCTCTATGTCACGACTGTCCTGTTTCAACGCAACAAAACGTTCACAGTATTCCGCTAAGTTTTGTATTGTTAGACATGGCTCATTTTCGAGTTTATTTAAAACACGACGTCTGATTTCAGAGTCTTTATTTAAGACCAGACCTTGCAAGAATATTAAACATTTAAAATTATCCGATGATAATTTCTCTAATTTAAAATCGTCGCAAAGTTTATTTACTATACTTGCATACGTAATGTAGTCGTCTTCCTCTCTTCTAGTGACATTCATACACTTATATCTTCTATGGAAAAGAGAAGTTTTTGTAGAAAACAGTTCTGTTAGTAAAGAATCTGCCTCCTGGAAGTTCAACTCACTGGTCTTTTTTGGAAGGATAAAATTCACGAACTTTGTATGCTCGGCAGCTCCTAATTTTCTTAGCAAAAATCTAACTTTTTTAGAGTCTTTCCATGTACTGCAGTCCGATACAAAAATATCCTCATATCTTCTATAGAAGTGAGCAAAAGTGACATCGTCTTCTGGATTATAATTGAAAATTTCGATAGCGCTCCACACAGCCGTCTGGGAGAATGCATTATAATTCTCGTTTGCTTTCGTTAACTGTGTTGCCTCCAGAAATTTTCTCTGTTCCTCCTGTGTTTTTATCAAGAGTTCTTCGAAGTGTTTCTGCTGTTGTAGCAGTTCTTCTTGTTATCTTTCTTCTCGTGTTGTCGCCAGCTCTTTTTTTTCTAGCATGCATTTTTCTTTGGGCTTTTTGCTGTTCCAACAACTCTCTTTTAAATTTCTCCTCAATTTCAACTTGTTTTCTTTGAAGTTCCATTTGTTGTTCAACTTGATGTCTTTGTAACGCAACATTTTGTTCCGTATGGAATTTAAGTAATTGAAAAAGAGAATCTTTGAATTCAGTGTCCATCATTCACGAATTCAAGTTATGCACCACACAATGTACACTTGTAAAAATGAATCAGTTTTCCCCACAACGTGCTTAATATAATTAATTTGCTCAACTAATACACAAAACAAGAAATATATTATTTCTTAGTAAATTCAATCCCAGTTCTTTTGTTTGAAAAATAAAACTAAGAATTAAAAAAAATTTTTTTTTTAAATTATATATGTGTACGTAGTTTTACAAAACCAAGTCCGTCGCTATAAGCCTAATAAGACTAGTTTTATGGGAAATCTTTTTAACCCCTTTTCATTTTGCAAAAATGCGACTTGCTTATTTAACAGTTCTTTGTTAGAAGCACAAATGACTAACGCGAATATATTTTGTTACTGTCCGTTTTTTGCTATCGACAATTCTGTGGTAGACCGTTTTTATAAATAGTCAATCCGGATTGTGCTCAAATATCAGATGTTGTCCTAATAATAACGAAAAACTTACACAATATCTGTAAGCGGATAACATTTATCTTAACGAGTCAGTGAAACTTGAAGAGAAAAATAAAGGTATCAGTGTATTGAATTATTTCAATAATTGAAAATGTCTTACGCGTTTTATAGTTTTCGATTTTTGGTAGCAAGTTTTGAATGTTTTGAGTGTTTTTTGTTTTTTTTCGCTTAACTACTCTGTAGTTAATTTGCTGTTAATCCTTGCGAATCCAAATATCTGACTAAGATGTTTTTTTTGCGTGAAGATCTTGCGAATCACTTGGGGTGATTTTTTTTTTGCAGTGAACTCGTTTCGATTCCTCGTCGCCAATCTGTTGTGAAGTTGTTCCACAGTAAATAATAAATAAAGGAAGTCATGTCGAGGGTTGGTTTAACAAGTGTAATAACAAAGTAAGAAAGTAGCTAGCTCTTGGCTAGACAGTTAAAAGACTGTGCTTTGTCTTCTGGTGTCTCGCACTATTTATAGTGACAACCGGTGTTGGTTCTCCTGTGCGGAGAACGGCCGGTGTAACACACACACGCACACACACACACATATATATATATATATATATATATATATATATATATATATATATATATATATATATATATATATATATATATATATGGCGATTTGTGATCGGAGTCGCGCCCAGCGACCGTTGAGATGTAGTTCCTACACTGAAGATTGCGTTAGCATGAAACATCGATGTCTGTAGGTAATTAAAATAATTAATAAATATGTATTCATAAATAGTATTGTAAATATATATATATATATATATATATATATATATAACACATTTTTTAAGTAAATATAAATTATTATTACTTACAGACCTCGATGCTTCATGCTTACACAATCTTCAGTGTAGGGATCTTAATTCACGTCGGTCGGAGGGCTCCAACCCGGTGTCTAAGTCACTCTTGAATCGTAGTCGGGAATATTTCCCCTCGACAACCGTCAAATAGCATGATAATTACGAGAGGTTAAACTCCATAAACGCCAAATCAGCAGGCGATACAGTACACCCAGGAAGAGGATTCAACAATAAGCACAAATGGGTTAGAATCTCGCATTTAAGCAGTAGTAACCTTCTCTTTCTCTCTCTCTCCTTTCTCTCTCACTCTCTCGTCTCGCCCCCTCTCTCTCTCTTTCTATATATATATAGAGAGAGATAGAGAAGAGGGTAGTGCAGTATCAGTTCTTATTTTGTTTATGTAAAATTATTTTATATATATATATATATATATATATATATATATATATATATATATATTTGAGTTTTACTTTATATCGATAGATCAATTTAACGATACTGTACGTTAATTCTATCATTAATATGTGTATATATATATATATATATATATATATATATATATATATATATATATATATATATATATTATTTTTTGTTGTTGACAAAACCATAACAATGGTGGTGTAAAATAAATAAAATTGATTTCAATCTTAGCTTTCGAGATTATACTACTCATTGTCAAAAGTGTTTTTCTTTTCTTCTTCTTTTTATCGTCCGATGGAAATGGACTTTTTGGTCAGAAAATCATGTTATGTCTGCAGGCGAGGTGGCGCCGGTTTTAACAAAAAAGGGTATTTATACATATTTTTTAAACCATTGTTTCGTAATAGTATTTTTTTTTCTGTTGACAAAACCATAACTTATAATATAAGACGTCATAAATATAAATTTTCAAATGCAATACTTATCGGTACAACCCTTTCATTTTGTGAGCATACAAACTGTAGTCTATCTTCTTAGTCAGTCAAATGACGAGCAATAACAAGATTGGAGGAGGTACGACTGAATGTTGTTCCCATTTACGTGTCCGTCACGAGGAGAACATTACTTGGAAGGTTATGTTTTCACGGGGAACATCCAGCTGCCCAGAAAACGGTTCTCTGGATCATAACACAACTACCTGTAAAAGGCAGGTTCTACTCCATAACGAAAAGTGGCACCTCACAGTTTATAAATACACCCCCTTATAAGATATAGAAGTCCGGAAAAAATCAAACTGAAGACTATTTTTATTAACGAAACTAGAAATCGCCATGAGTTCCGCTTTTATTAATATACTTTCATCACTGGCTATATTTATAAGTGGAAAGTGTTCAATATCGTTGATATAGACTATGTAAAAGTAAGATAAACAGCGAACACGCAGAGTGAATAGAACAAAGTTACTTTCAGTTTTAGGCCTTGCGTTTATCAGACAATGTTTGGTCCGATTAATGCAAACATTGTCTAATAAAAGCAAAGTAAGAAACTGTCAGTTACTCTCGGACTTTATGGACATGTGTCATAAAGTGTCTATTGTTTTTTAAATTTAATAATAATCTCCTGACATCTTTTCAAAACACCGGTTTGATGTGTTTATATTGCGAGTCATGTTAGTCGATGTACCGTCTTTTAATGTTGCTACTTGTCGAGTGCTACTTATCAATTAAATACAATACAGCTAAGATTACGAATAATAGAGAACAAATATAATGTATAAACGATGTAATGTTTGCATTAATTATGTTAATTGTTAGAATTTATTTTCAGGCTTAGTTCCAGATAGAAATATAACACACAAATAGTTCAATATTATCTTATTACATATGACACTATATAAAGAAAACATCATGAATAAGCTGTAAATAAAAAAGAGGCGAGGTATCGATTGTTTCACTTGTCCTTCTTGAGTTTTTTTTATATTTTCCTTATTTTTTAACTTAGTTCATTTTTACTTTTTCATATTTTTTTCGGAGTATTATCCTTACCTACACTCACTGAAGAATACAATTAATTGTAAACGATGCATTGAAAGCTAATTATTAATTAACTTTCATTTTAATACATTTCTCAACGGAACATACTTGAGTCAATGTTTTCTTAACAGCTTGATCGTCGGTAGTCGAAGCCGGTATCCATAAAACAATTATCTCCAAGAAACTTTTCTAGATAAAGAAACTCCAGCAAAAAGTATCACATTCTAAAACTCAACGTCTGGTGATATGTTACGAACTCGGTAATCTGATACGAATCGATTTTTATCTCAATTCACTGATGTATGTCATCGATAACGCTTCACTCCATTATTGGATGCTAAAATATATTCGCTTACTATACATCATTCAGTTCAACCGAATACAATGGTCACAGGCGCTCTTCTGTCAATGTTGTCTCATATGGCCGGTGGCAATTTAATTTACTCTTCTGTATTTTTCTGAGCTTATCTCATTAAGTTCAGAAATAACTAATGAAGAAGATTTATGTATCTTCGCTGTTTGTCTGCCAAACGTTTCTCTGTAATTACACGCGTAAAAAGAAAGAAAAAACGATGTATCAAGTATTCACACTCGTGCGACAAAGTGACAAGTATATTATTTGTATGCAGATTGTAGCATAACACATCGAGAGAATATTCATCCATAGACGGATAAAATGTATTTCATGAACGGAAAAATGTTGTATTACATGTATGTACCCTTACACATAGTAAAATCAAGAGAGTATACTACTACACACAATGGCTAGAATACTTATTCCAATTTGGATCAAAGTCCATTATGTGATTTTAATGCTAGAAATATACTAAAATCTAAGGTATCTTAAAAAATTGAAATTCAGAGAATCTTAACTCATTAGTGTCTAATGAGTTTGAATAACACTGAATGCTCATCTGATATATTTAAATTTTAAAATGGAGGATGTGCCAATATTATGCTACCTACACCCTCTTTAACTCTCTTTAAAATAGTCCAAATAACCGTAAGTTAACGGAATACATTGATGGCTTATACCCATGGTAATAATTTCACAAAATCAGATAAACCTCAATTTTTGCGAAAGGTTTACATTCGGTGTTTTAACTCCTTTAATGATTAATATTTCTAACGTGGGTTTATGAGTCGCCGACATTTACCTTATTCTCAGAACATCAGTGTTGACGAAGTTTCCGCTAACCTGAAGAGGACTGTTGTCTCTCATTGCCCTCATTCACCAGGCTAGACTTCTCCCACATTGTGTTAATTCATAAAAAGTATGGATCGGAGTCAATAAGAAAACTGGACGTTAACTGAGTTGAAAAGTACATTAAAAAAGTCAAGCCGAGTATTCATTACTCAAATGATATTCTTAATATAAGAAAAAAGAATATATATATTCGTGATACTTGAAATTACAATAACAAAAAGTATTTAGTTATTAGAGGTTGATACTTCTGTACTTCTGAACAGGCTGTATGCCCCAACGTGTTCAACGGTTGTCAATCAGGATGATGACAGGACTCTCCACGCTTACCTGCAAAGAGAAGCTCTAAAACTAAATATGTTCTTTCTTGAGCATTGTAGAATGCTGAGAACCTTTATTCAGTTGTACTATATCATCAACGGGAATATAAATATATATTTTGTTTTACCCCACCGCCAAGTGATGGTCTCGGCGGGCGCCCGAAAAAGATGTAGCACCGTCGCCTCCGGCTCAATAGATGAAAGGCGGCATTCTCGTCCCGTGTTTATGCTCCGTCAAAAACATGTCAGAGGAGGTAGTGACAATGACTACCATATCCAGGTTTAAAGCGGCCTCAGGCAAACATTCAGCCTTTATGCGGATGTAACTAGTTTCCACATGTCTTATTACATGGCTAGTTGCACTTTACCTTTTTGCCAAATAAATTTAATTTTAATAATTGTGTGTTATCTTCATTCATGAACTAATTTGTATTTGTCCATTAACTCTAAGAATATGTTTCCGATCGGTTTCCTTGCTGTCAATAATAATTATTATTCTGACAGTTTTCTTCGTAACTTATTCAGTGTTCGGCCTCATACCCCGCTTTTATATCTCTTTCACACGACCGCCATCATGCTCTCAGATGCCACCTCTAGAACAATGAGAGCTAGTGATACCAGTAAATACCCGACCTTCAGTCATCGCTCGCTTCGTTTGAAACGGAAACAAAATTATTTGGAAAAATGGAAAACAATATTGTTACCAGTGCGTGTTATATGTTATACTTAGTGCCTTTGTCTCGTCGTATAATGCGTCGGTCCAAATATATACCAGTGTAACAGTATTGCACAATTCTCCGCTGGGCCCTACAACTTTTCTGGTCCCCTCAATTTTTTTGTTTGTAAGATTTAACCTCTTCTTCTGAACTGGCTTTTTACCCCCTACCTCATGGCTTTTTGCCACACTTAAAAAATAAAAAAAAATTTTTGTAACATAGTTCACCCCAAACAAGGCAGGCCGCAACTCTAGACGTAAGGGGCTACTGAGAAAAAAGAAAAGAGGAGAAGGAAGGGGGCGGTCAACCTAGATTGGAATAAGCGCAGCGAGGTGTCTGTTTATCTTAGTTATAAATGTCAGCATGTCTGTACTGTTGGGGAAACAGGGGGCAGGGAGGGAGTTCCAGAGGCCAGCAGTACGAGGAAAAAAGTTATTTGAGTAGAAGGTTCTCCGGCATCTGGGGACCTCCACAGTAAATGAATAAGATTTAATTGATGGTCGAGTTAGTCTAGTGAATTTACGTCGAGGGGGCACCAGAGTAGCCAATTCATCGGAGCATAATCCATTGAAGTATTTGTAAAACAAGCACAAGGATGCCACATTGCGGCGATGGGACAGAGGCTGGAGCTTGGTTGACAGTGAGGGACCTATAAGGTTTGCGATTCTTTTTTGGACCTTGTCAGGGAGGGAGAGACTAGTAGATGATGCACCAGCCCAGATGTGACAACAATACTCCATGCATGGGTGGATGGTGGCTCTGTAAGGATACAGGATAATGTCAGGTGTGAGGAATTTACTAGCACGGTAGAGGGAGCCAACCTTCTTTGCGGCATCCTTGGCAATGTCTTAAATATATTTGTTCCAATTCATGTTACCTGTGAAGGTTAGGCCGAGGAGTTTGAATGATGAACTCTCAGGTAGAGTGTTATTTGCCATGACAATCGGTGGTTGAAAAAGGTTTCTTGTAGTTATTGAAGGAAAGGTGTTTTGTCTTTGCGGCATTAAAAGTTACCAACCATTTATGACCCCAATTCACTACAGCCTGGAGGTCATTTTCTAAAGATTCAGCCATTGCACCGGATATGATTGCGTCGGTTTTGCCCACATGGCGAGAGTAAAGGGTGGTGTCATCAGCAAATAAACCAATCTCAGACTCTATGCCATCAGTGAAGTCGTTTACATAGATCAGGAACAACAAGGGTCCAAGGATAGATCCCTGGGGTACATCAGCATTCAGAAGTTTAAGGGAAGTAAATACTACCGTTTTTTTTATTATTTACGAAATGGACCACAACAAAAATAATTGATCAAGTTCTCCGTAAAATATTGTTTACCTTTATAAAAAATGACTTTGTCATAAGGAGATATCTTACCAGTAACATGGGGCATTTAGTTCATTTAGTACGATAGTTTTTTTTTCTCAGGAAATACGTCAATTTATCTCGTCTTTACTAATGCCCTGCTTGTTCAAGAACAGTAACGGAACGTACGAAATAATTACTAGCGAGTAAATTCGCAACAAGCGCCGAGTTACGCTTAAACATCTTCAATCACGAGATTAAAAGTGGCTACAATTAACCATTCACTTCGTCGATATGACCCCTTCTTTTCGAGGACCCCAATGAACAGATCATTTATCAAGCGGAAATAAAATGGTGACAATTAGCATTGCATCGAACTTGAAGCATTTCATTGGAAAGAAAGTTCAGATTTTCAACAAGACAGCAATCATAGACATACTTTAAAACTTACAAAACCGTAGTTTACTAAAAAATATATTAGGGGTTAAAGTAGAGTATGGGTTAAAATAGATTAGGGGTTAACATAGATTAGGGTTAACATAGATTAGGGTTAAAATAGATTAGTTTCCAACATGCTCAACTACAGATCTGAACCAGATTTAGAATTTACGTCGAGAGCTGAAACTGAATATTCTAAGAAAAGAACATTACAATGCATGTTTTTGTGAAGAATTGAAGTAATATGAGAAACGAAACAAGGAATACATTTGTAAGGGTATACTGTAAACATTTTCAGTCTATTACCCTACGAAATATTAGAGGCGATTTAATAAATGTTGCGTTATTACATATTAGGTTGTATTTGTGGGATATGTTTATTGATTATATCTGTATATCTGATGTTTTGGCTAAATCTTTAGACAATATATTTATTACCAGTAAGGATTTAACTAATTTTATTAGAAAAAACACATTAAATAACATTATTAATAATGTGTGGTACACCTTGGTGGTGCATATATATATATATATATATATATATATATATATATATATATATATATATATATATATATATATATATATGGATGAGATAAGCTTTTTTGGATTACGTAGATAGGCGGAGGTAAATGTGTTTGATTACTACTGATAAAAACAAGATATGGGGTTTGTAAGAAATGGAAATAAAAAAATATTTTGCAAAGTAAGCTTTCGTATTTTTCTTTTTTTTTTTCGTTATTCTGCTGACAGATCATTTTCCTAAAGGATTAAATATATGCTTACAAACATTAGTAAGGTGGAAAAATAAAGAACGGCGGTAAAGCATTAATCTTTTTACTGGAAAATGAAAAAAGGCAGCTAGAATCTATGGCTGTCTTTGTTTATTTATACACTATCTCTTATAATAAATTAAGATCTATTGAGCTTAAGCACTCAAGCTTGGAATACCAAAAACTAATATATATATATATATATATATGTATATATATATATATATATATATATATATATATATATATATATATATATATATATATATATGTATGTATATATATATATATATGTATTTATATATATATATATATATATATATATATATATAAAAACAAATAAAAGATGAGAATAAAAATTGAGCAAAAAACATACTTATTAAGTCATCAAAGAAAAGGGGTATTGAATAAAAGAGATATTATTCCTTCTTTAATCCATGTTTTTTTAAGAATGGTGTATTTTGTCAAAGGAAAGCAACCAGTTCAGTTGGTAAAGAGGGACATTATCAAACGTTAAACATTTAAAATATATAAAAATAAAAATGATATAAAATGTAAAAAGAAAATATAGGAAAACAATCACTGGATAAGAGTTCATAGAAGCAGATTTAGAACAAAGGTATTATCCTGCCTATTTTTGAAAATGCCATCTGAAGTTGTAAAACTCCGTTGAAGTTGTTGTTAGGCAAATATGATTAAGCAACAATTTTAATAACAATCGATCACAAAATTCCCAACCCGTATTAGCTTCTCCTTAAAATAATTTTAGTTTCCTTCTGATCAGAAGTTAAGCTTACAGCACCTTGCCACATCTACTACTATTACTAACACACCTAAGTCATTAATCACTACATATTAAAATAATTGCATAGCAGGCAGTGATCTCATACTAAAAACCCGCATATTTAAGCACACTTCCTCTTTTATAAGAAAAATGACCAAATAGCAGGGACTTTACAAACTAATTAAATCAAAAGAGTAAAACAGAAACATATCGCTTACTCTTTTGATTTAATTAGTTTGTAAAGTCCCTGCTATTTGGTCGTTCAGTCCTGAAGTAATCTAGGTTTTATACTCTAGGATCGTAGTTCTACCAACCATGTACATTAAAAGCCGTTATGGTTATCACTTCTGCCAAGAGTATAAATATTGTAAATTCTAAAACGAATTTTTCACGGCATGCGGACATAAAAGAAAATTTAAATATATCATATGTATAGTCACAACTGACACGCCTCCCCATCAAATAATCAGCCCCTTCTTGCTAGCAGAAAACCACAACTCACTTTAAATGTATTTAAAATCACCTAAAATAATTTCTCAATTTGGTACTCTACAAATCCCTATTGTAACACCTACTGAAGACGATACATAAAACTTGCATCATTGATTTCAGAACTCTTTTAAAATACCAGTTTTTTAGTATAAGTGCATTCTCCCTTTTCTATCCTAAAATTCAGTATTAATTTTTAAACTCCAATTTTTAAATCTTGTAACTTTCATCTGTGAGCATAACGTAACACATTTTGTAGCAAATACTGTAGACACTCCCCATTTATCAAATGTAAAAAAAATGATATCCTTCAAATATGGCATATTTAATAATCTAAATCTTTACTACATTCATACGATTTCTCCATCACTTATATTGGTTTTGCATTTATACTTCCATCACTACTACTGTCTTACCCTCCCCTTTTTCGTTCACTACTGCTGATCTTGAACGTTACTCTTTTGTCTATAGTTTCTGTTAACATTTTATATTGTTCTTATTTTTATATATTTTAAAATTTTGACTTTTGGTAATTTCACCTTTACCAACTTATCTGTTTGCTTTCCTCTGACAATAAGATATCATTCTTCGAAAAGCCATGGCTTAAAAATGGAATAATACCTACTCTTTCATTTTAAACCCTTTTTTAAGTACTAAATTAATAAATATTATATCTTCACAATTTTTATTCTAATTGTATACTTATTTATATAATTGCTCTATCTCGTTTATCGAGATTCCATTTTCATAAGAGGTTTTCCTTTAAATGTAGACACTATACATTGATTCTTCATTACCTGATATATATATATATATATATATATATATATATATATATATATATATATATATATATATATATATATATATATATATATATAATATAAGACGCATTTAAAGAGTTCGTCAGACACGCATGATTACACTTCATAAAAATTATTTTACTAATGGACGTAAAAAGCTATTTATGCTATCTCGCAGTTTTCGGCACTTTGAGATCTGGAATGAAGGAGATCAAAATTGAACTATTCTTCCTTCTCCTAATGACGAGTATCTTCTATGAAAAAGCTACCATTAACATGTTTTCGTCAACCAATATTGGCATGTATTCGTTTTTGTATCTTGCGTGCATGCTATCTTCTCTACGTCAGCTAAATGTATCATTCTGGCGCATATCATTTCTTGTCTTCACGGTATTCTCAATGATCTGAGGTGATATAGTGTGTGCATGCTTCTTTATATAACACGTTCGGCTTTCATAATTAATAAGCGCTAATATCATGTTGATACAATTTCTCAGATCGTAATTCAATTGACGCGGGATATTTTCCCTGAGATTAAAAAATACATTGTTATAATATTCCGCTTTTACGTTTTGTATTCTCCTATGGGTTTATAAAAACCTGCATGTTTGTTTTTTTTACGGGGGGTGTACACTTAATTGAGTGTTGCAAGATTCATTGGGACAATGTTTAGAAAGACTATGAGTAAGCCGTATGTTCGAACATAGATACAACACTTTGGTCAAATGGAATGTTTCTACATGATTCTCTTGAAAACGGTCCAACTTGTTATATTTTACATTGTTTTTTAATTTTATTTTTTAACATAGTTCACCACAAACAAGACAGGCCGCCACTGTAGACGTCAGGGGCTACTGAGAAAAAAGGGTGAAGGTTTGGGAAGATCAACCTAAAGTATGAGCTACGCAACGAGATCCATGTTTACTTTAGTTTTAAATTTCTGCATGTCAGTAAAGTCAGGAAAGCAGGGAGCAGGGAAGGAGTTCCAGAGTCAAGCAGCACGAGAAAATAAGCTTTTGGAGTAGGAAGCTATTCGGCATCTGGGGACCTCCACAGTGTATGAATGGGATTTGACAGATTGTCGACTTGGTCTAACGGATTTACGTCGTGGGGGTACCAGAGCAGCAAGCCCATCAGAGCACGATCCATTGAAGTACTTATAAAACAGGCACAAGAGAGCAACATTACGATGATATCAATGTCTTCAATATAGTTATTGTGTTGCTTTATGAAATGTTAAATCCGAAAATAGTGTAGCATATCAAATTAGATATTAGATAAAATATCTAATAAACTTAGTGGTCGTTTATAAAGTGTTATATATATACGATTTTTTGTATCTATTGTTGACGTAGAGATATGATAACTGCCATTAAAATAATAATACACCAACTCCGGAACCGGCTTTAAAGTGTTCTATTTGTTATTCGCCTTTTGCGCTACGTGTAAACAAAAAATAAAACGATGTCAATTTTAATTCGTAAGTCTTTGTTAGATTGTGTATTCACTCTGTTGATTGTTATTTGATGATTCAACAATTTCAAGAAGTTCCATGGCCGCTAATGGTTTAAAAATGCAATCTCAAAACCTTTAATTGCATATTCAGATTAGTTATAGTAAGTGGCTTGACACCCAATAAATCTTACTGTTTTTATTTCGTCTGGTTTATAGCAAATCAAATGTGTTTACGTCATTTAATATACATTGTAACCGCTTAATTTTATGAAATATATTCAACACAAACTTATATGTTAAACATATCTGGTCGGAGTTTTCCAGTACATAGTTTTCCGCATTATATTCTGTACACTTTGAAACACAGATAGTTCAAACATGAAGTATTTACCTCCTCTCCACGGCTGGAAGATGTGACACAAGGTCGGAAGATGGAGACAAAATCGCTAGAGTACAAGAGGCAATGCACTCTGTGTTTCAATGAGGCTAATCACCAACATCTAGCAATGGTTTGGAAATGCATCTCACGTTTGCATTGCGAAGCAGCACTTATTAGCACATATATTTTTGACATATCTTTAATGGCACCATATTTAAAACAGAACACATCATCGCACAAATATGTCTTGATAATATCTTCATGTTGTAACTTTTCTGTATTTGGATTTATGTATTACTAAAGACGCTGTCATCATGTTTGAGAAGATAAATTATGATGTTTTTTTTGGAAATATGGCTGACGTTTTGATCTACTGTTGTATTTTCAACAGTATCTCTCTCGATATAATCTCTGAGTCTTCAAGTACCTCTAGATTGCTGCAACTCTTTCGAGATTTCGAACTAAATCGTTTCTTATAATATTGTTTTAAACCTTTTGTTTACGTCTTTTTCGACTAAATTCATATCACCGGATATCTCGATTTGTAACGTTGTACTTATTATAGCCAGGAATGGCATCGTTCTGTTTTCTGTTACGTCTTTTAAATGAGTATGCTTATCGTCAGTTATGCACCATGTCTCTTCATTATTTTCGTTGAGGTTATGGTTAACTTGTAACTCGTCAATATATATCATGTACAACTGAAAATCCGCACTTATTTATCGTCTATTTATTTCGGGCAGCATCGTTCTCCAGTAGATTAGACTCAATGAATACTCGAACAAAAAATGTGTTAATATTGGTTGCTGGTATCGGTGTCTCTTACACTCATTTCATTGCGATCAGGGCTAACCAAATACCGTCTTTCTTACTAAATATCAATACTATACACATTCATTTTAAAATTACAAACCCAATGTTATTTTTAATAAACACCCATTAACTGTTAAAACAAACGCAGCTTTAAATTACAAAATAGCATCCGAATCTCTAAGGTATATAGTTATTACTCACTTTCGTTACAAATACATATATCATTGTGATCGGCATAGCTATTACTTGTTATCACATTATTTTTATTTTATCATTATTACGTTTTTATCTCGTAACATATTTACTTGTGTACGGTAAAAAAGGCGAAGTTCAGTCTCTCGTTACAATAGTAGGTATAAGTCCTAGGGTTTTACAGTGTATCGAGTAGATTATTCTTGATTTAGTTTATGCCGAAGAACAATACCTATTGCTACAGATACAGTGTATATAACTAATTAGACGCGGCTGATTTTTTTACACATATTTTTGGGAAAGTTCTTCCCTTCCCCAATAGTAATAGTACGTAGATAACTATAAGTCATTCCAGAGGATTTGAACTCAAATTAACCAGGTCGGTATTTATTACGCCAGTCACGGACTTCTCACAACTCTCATTCGAACAGATGAAAAATCGTAGGGGAAACATTCACTGTATTGGCTACGTAACATAAGCCATCGTTAGATTAACAAAGCAAACATGTATTGTATTACCATACATAAGTCACGCTTCCAAAGATACAGCCATTCATTTATAAACATGTGACCAGCTCCATATTAGCAGACATTGTAAAATTTCAGAAATATTAGCATCATTTCCGAGTCTCTTGTAATTCTTCAGGTTAAGCATTCTGACATCAATTATCTCTCCAATCGCCATTAATTTAATATAATGATTCCTCAATAAGATTTCTTTGGTCCAAATCCGTCGATTAAAATCTTAACACGCACACCATCAAGCAAATAATTATCACGCACATAATTATTCTTGGGATGACTTATTTTTGCATGCATTCTTCAACAAATGCCAGTAGACTTCTACAATTAATTACTTCAATCGATGTATAGAAACAGTTTTAATTTAAATATCTTAACTTTTTAAAATGTTGAGGAATTCACGGCGTTAACCTTACCTCGAATCGTTTATTGAAACATAAAGTAAAAATTAATGGAATCGTGTAAAAAAAACAAATATCTTGAAAACGAATACGATTAATGAGGACAATGTTGGTACGCCATAATAAAGACAAGCTAAACCAAAGTATTTTGTGATCTTGCACAACGTATAGACAAAACAAATAACGTTAGATATACCTACAACATTCAAAACAAAGCGCAATAAATTTATATCATAAACCAATGAATGAAAAACCCACAGAAAACATAATGGCTTTAACATTTTTAACATAAAGATTGTTATGTTCTCATCTTGGGTTTCATTCTCACAAAGTTTCGGCCGATGTAACATCTGTCTTTTTCAGGTGCGTCTTGTCAAACTTATGAAGGACCCGTTACACAACGGGTATAAGTGCAAAGTAATAATCAGTTATAAATGACAGTCTTCTGGTGGTTAACATTTCAATTACTATTATTGCGGCAATTAGGAATACGATTACGAATTACTTCAGACAGAAAGAGGGCGAGCTACGACCTAAATAAAATTTCGTACAGATTCCCGCGTTTGACATGAAGATAATCGAATTAGACAATACGTATCTGAAGAACGTTACACGTTACATCGAGCAAAACCTTGCAATAATTACATCTTAGATTAGAACACTGGTCCGAATAATCCAAATAATACAACCCAAAATGAGTACATAGTGAAAAGCGGACAAATTGTTCTCACATCGGTAAAACATAAACGTTACAAAAAAGCGTTTCCCTGCCACGAAAGATATACACCTAACGGTATTTGCTGTCGTTGTACGCCTCTATGTTCGCCACATCAGTAGTATCTATAGATATATAGAATGATTTTAACACTGGGAGAAAACGTAATTATAATAACTTTTAGAAAAAACATGAATCCAAAGAAATAACTACATATGTGAATGTTAATTTCCAGTTTAACCAAGTATAGAATAGACAGTAAAAACACCAAAGAAAAACAGCTAAATGTTAGTGACATATTAGAGTAAGATGAGATGGGGCAAGTGATTTTTCTTGCCAATAAAACTAAAGAGCATGTAATGGTAAGAGGTCAATCTACAAGATATTTGCGTGTAAAAGGGATGGTAGATTGTAAACGTTTGCAGTTGGTCTGGCGAATTCACCGATAGAATAGAACCACACTTTTAGCTTAGCTTACGTGTTATGAGTATATTTTTTATACTATATATATATATATATATATATATAGTCAGCAATGAAAATATATATGGCAATCAAGCTACACAGAGGCTCCCGTGTTTCATCCCCGGGGGGAATCGTCAGGCTAAATGCATTATTTTTGTCAGGTGTTTTTATATACATGGCTTGCTAGTTAACCAATCATATTCTTTGTTGTTCCCTAAGCCAATTGTTGAATTGAATAACAATCGAATGTGACTTTAATATTTGAAATACTTTTATTTTAATTCATGAAAAAAAACAGTTTAAATTTGTTGCTGTTAGGATTTTACAGTGATATTGTAGGGTTTGCGTTCTTTGACTTTCTTTTATAACTTTGATATCGATACTTATATAAAGATAATCATTCAAATAAAAATAATAATATAGATTTCGGTCGAAGAAGGATTTTTTGGCTTAGTTTAATATTCTCCGACAACGGCAGGGAACCGTGACTGCTAGTATATATATATATAGAACCCTATGTCTATTT
Organism: Sepiola atlantica; assembly: GCA_963556195.1. Classification (NCBI taxonomy): domain Eukaryota; kingdom Metazoa; phylum Mollusca; class Cephalopoda; order Sepiida; family Sepiolidae; genus Sepiola; species Sepiola atlantica. The sequence goes on from OY744520.1 coordinate 3,778,830, forward strand.
GCGCCAACTCAAAAACATCTTTTTTATCCATTACGGTTACATTTTACAATAATCAATTTTTGTTGAGGTTCTAATGGATATACTAAGTATTGATTGCGTGGGAGGCGGTATATGTACAACGATATAAATATTGTCTTAATACATTGGATATACAGCCGATATTTCTCAAGGGTCAATGAGCCTATGCACTCATGTTCGAATCACTGAAAATATAATAACATTTCTATTCTTATTCGTAAATTTCTATGATGTGAATGTTTCAATTAAAAAATGTATTGGGCACTAGTTTTAATTTACGAATGTAAACCGTGATTGTGTTGCACTTCTTTTGTTAAAATGAAATATACTTATCTAAGTACTCTAAGTAATGTGGGTGTATAATAAATATGTGTATTTATGTATAACACCCTTACAGGGGTTCGTAAACGACCAACAGACCGATAGAGAACTACAGCTGTTGAATCTGAACACACACACACACACACATATATATATATATATATATATATATATATATATATATATATATATATATATATATATATTTCGGTCGAATATTATGACTAGCCTGTGAGTATGATATCATAGTGAACACATATAAACTACCCTGACCCCCAAAGGAACAGGTAATGACTTATAGCATGATATCATGAATACGGATACCCGTCCCCCTAAAAAATAGAAAAAAGAAAACCTTAGAGAATGTAATGCCTGTTAGCATGGTCTCATGTCAACAGAACATATTATATTATCCCCTTCCCTAAAAGAGGAGGTAATATCTGAGAGAATTACCCTCAACCACCATAAAAGAGGTAATTAATTCCTGGGAGAATGATCTCATTACAGCATGACGGATACTATACTACCAGAAATATCAAACGATAATACAATAATAAATTAAAACAGATTTTAAAGAAGCCTTGTCTTGAAAACAGTATTATTCATGATTTCTTTGGCTTTTAGCTAAGATCAATGTGTAGTATATGTTCTCAGCATACAGCAACATCAGACGTTTTACTTTCGACGAAGCTGATGCGTATTCCATAAGTAAATCTGACAATGCAAATTAAATATTTATATTACAGAATATTAATTTATTACAAGATGTTTATGAATGAAAAATGCAAATTAAGAAATCCCCAAACTAATTGTTGGTATTTTAATATTACTATGTGTATATATATATATATATATATATATATATATATATATATATATATATATATATATATATATATATATGATATTTTTATTTACACAGACATGTACAAAATCTGCGACACTGGCATGTCGATGTTATCGATCAACAGTAACTATAAACTGAGATCTCATAATAATACTGTGAGATTTTAAAAGTAAAGTGATTTCTATGCGATTAAAGGATTTTACAATTCTCTTTTTTCTATCTCTCTCTCTATCTCTCCCCCTTCTATCTCTCTCTATCTCTCCTCTCTCTCTCTCTCTCTCTCTCTCTCTCTCTCTCTCTCTCTCTCTCTCTCTATATATATATATATATATATATATATATATATATATATATATATTAATGTATATGGGTATATATATATATATATAGAGAGAGAGAGAGAGAGAGAGGAATCTTGATAAGGATAATAGAAAATAGTTTTAAATTCTTTTTTTGGAAACGACATGTTGTTAACGAAGCTGTTTGTGTAATAATCTCCACTAGTAGTGTGTGCCCTAGTCGCACGTTATAAGTATTAGTAAACTGTTTCCACTGTAAAGAATGCATTTAAATTTTGTAATTTAAAACGGTTTCTGAAACCAGTAACATTCAGATACTTGTTTAAAATAAACATATTGTTTATTAAAAATACCAATTTTCTATTCACGCAGGCATCTACATCATTATACTTTTTTCTTCCTTTTCATAAAAATAGTAATAACTACATTCACACATTAACAAACAAATAATCTAGTAGATAATAGTTCGATGTCTTTCTAACACGCACACACACATACACATATGAACTATGCATATATATATATATATATATATGCATAGTTCATATGCATATACTTATAATCTCATGATTAATTTAATGATTATTAATTAATTAACAATACACAAATAATTAAATAAATAGGAATAAATACATGAATTCACGCATCAATACATAAACTAGTAGATGTTATTTCTATCTGTTTTATATGCTACTATATAATTTAATTATTATCAATTGATGCACAAATAATTAACTAAATAGAAATAAAGAAATACATTCACACATAATAAATGAATTACTAGATATTATTTCCATCTTTCTCTTACACACACACACATATATATATATATATATATATATATATATATATATATATATATATGCATATTGCATATGTATATACGTATATACTCATAAATAATTTGATATTTTTATTGATAAATGATACATAAATAATAAAATAAATAGATACATTAACACATAAATAAATACACTAATATATATTTATTTATTCTCTCGTTTTTACCACTTTGTTGGTTTTCATCGGAATTTGCATTTCTTAAATTTTCCGCGGAATTACTTTCACATAGAAATGTATTTTTCTTCTTGTTTTATTCGAAACGTGGCTATGAGTTCAGACTTCACCCTATCTACCACCGTCTCCTACGCTTGTTATAACACGATGACCCAGAAAATAATTTCCTTTCAAGGCTAAGGAAAATAAACTCATATTCTACTAACTCAACCCTTCACCTTCCTAAAAATGGCTTTTTTACATCTTTAGTTCTTCCACTCATAGTCCGGCCGAGGCTCGCGGTTTTCGCACATGCCAATATTGATGATTGTATGAATATTTTTTTCTGCATTTTGCTTGACCATGGGGGTGTTTCGCTATCTCGCTACTTTCATCTTCACTAATGAGCCATGTAAAGACGGAACAGCTTCTTGTGTATGACTATATACATATACACGCTTTTCTATTAGTAGACAACTCTTGTAGAGCACAATAAAATTCTCCTGTGTAAAAATGTAAACAAACGAATAGTATCATGTAATACGCTACAATGTCAAACAGCGAATTCGTTGGTTTGCTTTGCAGCCGAGATTATTCTTCTGCAAAATTCTGGCAACGTAGGGACTGTCTGATCTATTGGCAGATCTATGAAAGTATGGTCTTATTTGGACATAGGAAACCATCCTCCGAGACATCAACCCTTCTTTCGAAAGAAGGGGTTTATTGCCTACTTGCGAATGTCGACGGTGCCGTCCGCAGCTATTTTGGTACTCTTCCACAAGCTGGGTTTGTACATACTAAATAGATCTTGTGTCGGATCTTGATGCCGTGAGGATACCTACAGAGAGGGTTCTTCTTACTCTGCTTTTCATAAAAGCCGAGGAATTATTGACATGTTCTGACTCTACAACTTGGTTCGTAATTCGCCAGATCCTAGTTTCAAAAAGGTATGGTTAGATTGGTTTCCAGAGGTCATCATCAAAGGTATTTGCTTGGCCTTCGATAGGGCAGTTTTTTTTTCATGTCAGGTCGTATTTTTTAAAATTTAAATCTAACATGAGATTAATGGGTGACTGAATAGAACATTTTTAGTGTATATATATATATATATATATATATATATATATATATATATATATATGTATATATATATATATATGTATATATATATATATATATATATATGTATATATATATATATATATATGTATATATATATATATATATATATGTATATATATATATATATATATATATATATATAGTTTGAAAAGCCACCCATTGAAGACGTTGCTGGAATGGCAGTAATTAGGAAAATTTAAAAAAATATTTTGAAAACCTGGACAACGGAAATTATTTGTTTTTTTAAAACAATTTATTCATTTACTTTCAACACTTTTTTTTCTTTAAACTTGAGTACTTTCGATGATAAACATCTTTCTCAGAAGTATAAGCATATTTTCTTTTTCTCTTCGTTTTTCGTATAATCCTACCCGACTGAGACATATTTATCGCAGTCAAGTTTAAATTCGTTTTGATGTTATAGACGATACATGTTGATATGCCGTTGTGTGTAGCACACGGTAACGTGAATAAGGTAGTTTGAAAAGTCACATATTGAAGACGTTGCTGGAATGGCAATAAGACGGAGAATATATTTTTAACTATTTTGAAAACCTGGACAACACAAATTATTTGCTTTTTAACATATATATATATATATATATATATATATATATATATATATATATATATATATATATATATATATATATCGATTTTACAGCAAGTCAACACACCATATCTTGTCTTATAAATGCGTTTTGGTGTTTTCATCACGTTTCGTAATGTATTTTTCGAACACGTCAATCGGCGATTAGTTCCGTTCTATTTTCAATCAAAATCTATAATGTTACTTCGCAAGGCAACTAAAATACAGCACCTTTTTAGCTTTTACGTGTTTTCCATCTTTCGTTTGCGTCAAAAGGAAATTAAGCGAAAAGAGCCGAAAAATGGCTACGATTTATTAGAGGATAATAATCCATTTTTGATGGATTCTTGTATGACTTCTTTGCTTAGAGAACCGACTAAAAAGAATTGCCTGGCAGTTGGAGCGAACAACCCAGCTACACTCACGCGTGTAGAAGAATGATGGAAAGTCAAATAATAGGAAATACATATTCTTTCTGGTCGCATATTTTTGCTCGGCTGGATGTATTATATAATTGTGTCGGACTGTTGAAATAATTTTCAACGCTATTGTCACAAATAAAATATAAGTAAAGTACATTATTTTTATGTCAAGCGCGGACGCAGACCGCACAATATTTTATGAATGAAATCAAGTTAAAAAAATGCCTTTTTAATAGATTTGAAAATAAACACAGACACTACCATTCGTGTCTACGGGCAATAACATATTCACCATGAGGTAAGGCACGTTCAAATGGAAATATTAGAAACTCAAATGTGGTTTGTACATATAGTTGTTAATCGCATCATTAAATAGAATATAGCATTATATGTGGTGCTATGAAATAAGACATGTGTGCAATGTATGTTGTGTTACCATACTAATGTTATGAATTAGATGTTCCAGGATATTTCCATTCAATAATGAATCTTGTCACGTGGCATTAAATAAACACTTTTTACACAAAAAGAACACACTACTAAACCAATCTGTCGCTTCTTATTATATTTCGTAATGTTATGTACGTACATGAAGAATGATTCATTGAAAATCATAGTCTTATGTAGAAAATGGTAGAAATCTGTTCTCAAATTGATAATCTGAACCTTTGAATTCGAATTGATGAACTTTTCTTTTCAAGTTTACCATTTAGAGGATCAGCAAGTGTTGTACCTATTTTACAAAACCACTGTCTATTCTCGGCATGTACGAAAAACGAACGCGCACACATCCAAGGAAATTGCTAAATCTTACGAAGTTGATAGTAGAATATGAACATAAATGGATGCTAACATTGAATGCTACTGATAAAAAACTCCTTCCATTTAACTATAAGAACCATTTGAAACCACCGATTGTCACGGAAAATACCACCCTACTAAAGAGGCCACAATTTAAAATCGTTGGCCTATCATTAACAGGTAACATGAATTGGAACAAATACATAAATCCATCGCCGCAATGTTGCACCCCTGCTCTTTTTTTACAAGTACTTTAATGAAAAGTGTTCCGATGAACTTGCCGCTTTGGTTCACTATCAATGTTTGCACACTCAACCCACCTGACAATCACATACTATCATTGTGGAAGTCGGCAGATGCTGGAGAGATGTTATTCTCATATACTTCTTTCTTTGAGCAGCCATCATTTAGAACGCCCTCCTTTTCCCTGTTTTCCTGACCATATCGATATGCTAAAATTCAATTTAATGTAAAATCATATCTCGCTGCACAACTCAACTAAGATGCCCTTATAATTTTTGCACAAACCCCACATCAGCCACGTACGTCTCAGTGGCAATATGCCTTGCCCGAAGTAAATTTTAAAATGAAAAATAAAATGTGGAAGAACGAGATAGTAAAATCAACTATATATACTCAAAGTGTCAAGAGTTGTGTGCATGTCGATTGATAGGTTGACTTATTCAGACTATTTATCTCATCTAATCATATTCTGACAACGTTTAGGTCTATGTAAACTCCGATATTGTTAAAGAA
>OY744520.1:3790000-3805000 GCA_963556195.1 Sepiola atlantica
TATGCTCAAGCGGTTTACAGGCCTTGATAAGCCGTGAATCGTTAGTACATTAATACAATGTTTGAACCGCTTACGTTGTGTATACCATCAGTAAACAATCTGCCATAAGTAAGACGAATAAGATGGCCACCCCAACACAGTCTGTGTTTGCTTACACGAGACGCAATGCTTGACACATCAGTTATACGAGACTCAATGCTTGACACATCAGTTGGCTCCAAGAGTTCGGTGTTAGAGTTAAAGCTATGCGAACGGATATTAAGCAAGGCCCAATGGGAACTCCGATACAACGCTTTGCAGGAGAATATGACTTCTGCATATGGTCAATGTCTCACAAGTATATAAAAAAGTATTACTATACAGACTTCATAAACACATCCATTTTCCCAACGACTAACCATCCTATTAAATACGTCTACTTATCTCAGCATCCAATTACTTGTTCTTCGAAAGCAAACTACCAAGCTCCACAAACAGATCCACAAAAATATAGCAGATTCAAGATACGAGTACCCTGGGTTGGGGAAACGCAGTCTTTGTATTGCCCAGGGGAATTGTGAGACCCATGGTCCTATACACCATACAAGTGAGATACGAGATCCATGTCGTCTGCATAGTACAGTATCTTACAGCAGTATCGATTGTCTCTGATGAAGACTTAAAACGATGCAGGTAATACATCGGCCAGACTGGAAAAATAAAAGATACAAAACTTTGTCACGGTAATTAATAGACAATAACAGAGCTATCACAAATTAGATTGAAACACAAATTAGGTGCAGGTATATTACCTTGTTTAACAACATTTTCTAATCAAAGCTTTCCGACTTGTGACCATTGTAGTTAAACCCTGATTTCATTATGGTGTGCAGTTCAAGAAGTAGTATAACAAGGTTAAATGCTCATTCCAAGTAGCTTCCACAGTGCATCTTGCTTGACTGTACATAGCGCTTTCGTCAGATTAACAAAAAATCTGGTATAGATTTAACCGATATTCAATGATTGTTTCCTGCATTAGCCACACTCAGAAAGCACAGAGAGACAGATGTAAGCATTTATGGCATTCATCGGATTCTGTGAAATACATTTCCCGTCCCATTTAAAAGGAGATACCGCACTGATTTGTTTCCCTTACCCCTTGTACAGAAATACACTAATTGAGTAACTCTAATCTTCGTAAACATATCTATATGCCTAGATATTTTCATTCAATTCCTAAATTTCCATTGGCATTATCATTCAAACACATTAGCGGATCAAGCATATATATAAAAAAACACGCCAGGTGTTCCGCATCTAAACTTAGATATCACCTCTTTAAAGTTTACGAGGGCAAGAAAAGAATTCGACAGCTGTATGAGACAAGCTATCTCTAACAACATTAATGATTACCGACAGATTATTTAACAGATCAGTATACTGTTCTATTCATCTATCAAGAAGCTGGCTTGGATCTCTAATTGAATCCGTGCCTTTGTTCGATTTAAATGGGGTTATATTAAAATGGCTAAGTCCATAGAATGTATTCATCATGCGATACCTGATTTTACTGCCCTTAATATCAGCGGCATGCAGAATATCACGAGCCTTCTGTCGCCACCATTCATTGGCACTTTGATTTAATAGCTAAGTAAGAATATTCCGCAGAATTCAACCCCGTAGTTTACAAGCCGCTATCAATCCGCCTTAAATGACGTTACTGATTTTTCTGCATCATTTGTGCGATGTGAGCATCATTGTAATCAAGTCAGTCTTAATACCTTTTTCTTTGTCAGCCTAAAAATATCGCCTGCTTTTTCATAAACACACGTCTTATATCGCTTCAAGTTATTCTGCAGGTCTAGAGAAATGTGTTTCTCACTCAGCTTTGCAACATCTATTCTACGAGGATATTTGTTATTATAGAATCGTCTCTTTTATCTAGTTACGAACCACATCACGACACAGGATGTGTTCAGAAACTTGAACATTGTAGATGTCCTGCAAATCGCGTCCGCGGTTGATAACGTAACCAATAAAATGCCATTGCCTGGAGCATGGATGATTTGTATGTGGTCTTATACTTATTCATAGTTCTGACTTCATAACGTCCGAGTATGTGTCATGTTAGATAGTTTCTACAAAACCTCGAACTGAAATACCCTTGCAAGACAATTGTATCATATCATGGAGACGTCAAGATAGCTTTTATACGATCTTCATAAGAAGACCCGACTAGCGCAGGTGGGCTGCCCAATGTATGAGCATAAAGTGAAATAAGTGTCATACCGATGATCAGCTGGAATCAAACGCAAGGTTATAATGCACTAATTAAGACCACAGGGAATATTCTCGAGTTTAGAAACGACCCCGATTCCCAAGAGCCTATCCTACGTCGATATTCTCATTCTCTTTTCCCGATCAAGTACACTACATATTCACGGCTCTTCAATACACGATTCCCTTCCTAATAGTACTTTTCTAACATGTACTGTTCGTCTACCGGGGCACTCATAAGCATAACGATCAAGTAATTATCTAGAGTTCAAACAAGCTATTTAAAAATTACAAACTATGTTACACATTTTATTCATGCCGTTAATGTTGCTAATCTTGGCACCCTCTAATAGTTGCACACCGAGAAAACTAAAGGTAAAGGAAAGACAATGTTTAGGAAAACATTTCTAATACCTTCCGAACTTCCTCGGGTAGAAGGACTGATCCTACACAGAGAGTTCCCCCCGCCAACTTAACAACTGCGTAGTTAGACAACGAAGGAAGTTAATATACACTTTCCACCGCCTCTGTGCAGGTTTGTTGATATGTGCTTCCAAACTGTCAAGTCTGCACGTTACCACACCCCCATCGCTGTTTGTTTCGAAAAGTTTAACTGAATCAAGTTTTCCACATAGTTGGTATCTTCATAAATACGACATACGCAAAGAGTACCAGCAAAGTGACCGTATTATACTGACGAACGCTTGTAAAACGCGTCAACTCTATGATTATCGGCAACTATCAACCTGGTGAAAGACAAATAATTCAATGACCAGTAATCACTCTAACCACAGGTGTTAAGTTGAAGTTTTCTCTTGCTTTAGATGCCTGCCTGTGTGGTCATGCCGTATAACATGGCTGGGACTAATGTTGTTGGGTATCATAACGTATATCACACATCAGGGTCATACATACCTCAGCTGGCATTTGAAGATTTCTATCAGGGTTGCATAACCATTAGCCTGTGGTTCAAAAACCCTTAGCCTAGAATATAGTGAAGGCTCAGTTTTACGGCATGCAATATTCGCTGTTCACCAGACCCCGTACGCACGACGTGCACGTGGGACCGGCCCTACTAAGATAGGTCATATATTCTGCCATGAAACTAGTGCGTTCCCAACACACATATATATATATATATATATAATTTTAGATATTGTTCGTTCTTTTTTTTTTTAAAGCATTGATAAAATGTAATAAAATGACGTAAGAAGCCCTTTTAACAATGCGTGAAAGATTTATTTCTTTTTTTTCTGTTTTTCCAATTAATTTCGAAGTTTACAAACTTCATCCTCAGAGATGTATTTTTTTTTTTTTTATAAAATAAACAAACTTTACTTTTGTTTATAAGTAGAACGTCGTGATGGTGTGACGCTCTCCACCAAGATGGAATGGGCGGAAGTGAAAAATAATAAGAACGATTAGGCCAGGTGCAAGCCGGGAGTTATAATTTTAGATATTGTTCGTTCTTTTTTTTTTTTAAGCATTGATGAAATGTAATAAAATGACGTAAGAAGCCCTTTTAACAATGCGTGAAAGATTTATTTCTTTTTTTTCTTTTTTTCCAATTAATTTCGAAGTTTACAAACTTCATCCTCAGAGATGTATTTTTTTATTTTTTTATAAAATAAACAAACTTTACTTTTGTTTATAAGTAGAACGTCGTGATGGTGTGACGCTCTCCACCAAGATGGAATGGGCGGAAGTGAAAAATAATAAGAACGATTAGGCCAGGTGCAAGCCGGGAGTTATAATTTTAGATATTGTTCGTTCTTTTTTTTTTTTAAGCATTGATGAAATGTAATAAAATGACGTAAGAAGCCCTTTTAACAATGCGTGAAAGATTTATTTCTTTTTTTTCTTTTTTTCCAATTAATTTCGAAGTTTACAAACTTCATCCTCAGAGATGTATTTTTTTTTTTTTTTATAAAATAAACAAACTTTACTTTTGTTTATAAGTAGAACGTCGTGATGGTGTGACGCTCTCCACCAAGATGGAATGGGCGGAAGTGAAAAAATAATAAGAACGATTAGGCCAGGTGCAAGCCGGGAGTTATAATTTTAGATATTTGTCGTTCTTTTTTTTTTTTTAAGCATTGATGAAATGTAATAAAATGACGTAAGAAGCCCTTTTAACAATGCGTGAAAGATTTATTTCTTTTTTTTCCAATTAATTTCGAAGTTTACAAACTTCATCCTCAGAGATGTATTTTTTTTTTTTATATAAAATAAACAAACTTTACTTTTGTTTATAAGTAGAACGTCGTGATGGTGTGACGCTCTCCACCAAGATGGAATGGGCGGAAGTGAAAAATAATAAGAACGATTAGGCCAGGTGCAAGCCGGGAGTTATAATTTTAGATATTGTTCGTTCTTTTTTTTTTTAAGCATTGATGAAATGTAATAAAATGACGTAAGAAGCCCTTTTAACAATGCGTGAAAGATTTATTTCTTTTTTTTCTTTTTTTCCAATTAATTTCGAAGTTTACAAACTTCATCCTCAGAGATGTATTTTTTTTTTTTTTTTATAAAATAAACAAACTTTACTTTTGTTTATAAGTAGAACGTCGTGATGGTGTGACGCTCTCCACCAAGATGGAATGGGCGGAAGTGAAAAATAATAAGAACGATTAGGCCAGGTGCAAGCCGGGAGTTATAATTTTAGATATTGTTCGTTCTTTTTTTTTTTAAGCATTGATGAAATGTAATAAAATGACGTAAGAAGCCCTTTTAACAATGCGTGAAAGATTTATTTCTTTTTTTTCTTTTTTTCCAATTAATTTCGAAGTTTACAAACTTCATCCTCAGAGATGTATTTTTTTTTTTTTTATAAAATAAACAAACTTTACTTTTGTTTATAAGTAGAACGTCGTGATGGTGTGACGCTCTCCACCAAGATGGAATGGGCGGAAGTGAAAAATAATAAGAACGATTAGGCCAGGTGCAAGCCGGGAGTTATAATTTTAGATATTTGTCGTTCTTTTTTTTTTTTTAAGCATTGATGAAATGTAATAAAATGACGTAAGAAGCCCTTTTAACAATGCGTGAAAGATTTATTTCTTTTTTTTCTTTTTTTCCAATTAATTTCGAAGTTTACAAACTTCATCCTCAGAGATGTATTTTTTTTTTATAAAATAAACAAACTTTACTTTTGTTTATAAGTAGAACGTCGTGATGGTGTGACGCTCTCCACCAAGATGGAATGGGCGGAAGTGAAAAATAATAAGAACGATTAGGCCAGGTGCAAGCCGGGAGTTATAATTTTAGATATTGTTCGTTCTTTTTTTTTTTAAGCATTGATGAAATGTAATAAAATGACGTAAGAAGCCCTTTTAACAATGCGTGAAAGATTTATTTCTTTTTTTTCTTTTTTTCCAATTAATTTCGAAGTTTACAAACTTCATCCTCAGAGATGTATTTTTTTTTTTTTTATAAAATAAACAAACTTTACTTTTGTTTATAAGTAGAACGTCGTGATGGTGTGACGCTCTCCACCAAGATCGAAATGGGCGGAAGTGAAAAATAATAAGAACGATTAGGCCAGGTGCAAGCCGGGAGTTATAATTTTAGATATTGTTCGTTCTTTTTTTTTTTTAAGCATTGATGAAATGTAATAAAATGACGTAAGAAGCCCTTTTAACAATGCGTGAAAGATTTATTTCTTTTTTTTCTTTTTTTCCAATTAATTTCGAAGTTTACAAACTTCATCCTCAGAGATGTATTTTTTTTTTTTTTTTATAAAATAAACAAACTTTACTTTTGTTTATAAGTAGAACGTCGTGATGGTGTGACGCTTTCCACCAAGATGGAATGGGCGGAAGTGAACAATAATAAGAACGATTAGGCCAGGTGCAAGCCGGGAGTTATAATTTTAGATATTTGTCGTTCTTTTTTTTTTTTAAGCATTGATGAAATGTAATAAAATGACGTAAGAAGCCCTTTTAACAATGCGTGAAAGATTTATTTCTTTTTTTTCTTTTTTTCCAATTAATTTCGAAGTTTACAAACTACATCCTCAGAGATGTATTTTTTTTTTTTTTTTTATAAAATAAACAAACTTTACTTTTGTTTATAAGTAGAACGTCGTGATGGTGTGACGCTCTCCACCAAGATGGAATGGGCGGAAGTGAAAAATAATAAGAACGATTAGGCCAGGTGCAAGCCGGGAGTTATAATTTTAGATATTGTTCGTTCTTTTTTTTTTTTAAGCATTGATGAAATGTAATAAAATGACGTAAGAAGCCCTTTTAACAATGCGTGAAAGATTTATTTCTTTTTTTTCTTTTTTTCCAATTAATTTCGAAGTTTACAAACTTCATCCTCAGAGATGTATTTTTTTTTTTTTTATAAAATAAACAAACTTTACTTTTGTTTATAAGTAGAACGTCGTGATGGTGTGACGCTCTCCACCAAGATGGAATGGGCGGAAGTGAAAAATAATAAGAACGATTAGGCCAGGTGCAAGCCGGGAGTTATAATTTTAGATATTTGTCGTTCTTTTTTTTTTTTAAGCATTGATGAAATGTAATAAAATGACGTAAGAAGCCCTTTTAACAATGCGTGAAAGATTTATTTCTTTTTTTTCTTTTTTTCCAATTAATTTCGAAGTTTACAAACTTCATCCTCAGAGATGTATTTTTTTTTTTTATATAAAATAAACAAACTTTACTTTTGTTTATAAGTAGAACGTCGTGATGGTGTGACGCTCTCCACCAAGATGGAATGGGCGGAAGTGAAAAATAATAAGAACGATTAGGCCAGGTGCAAGCCGGGAGTTATAATTTTAGATATTGTTCGTTCTTTTTTTTTTTAAGCATTGATGAAATGTAATAAAATGACGTAAGAAGCCCTTTTAACAATGCGTGAAAGATTTATTTCTTTTTTTTCTTTTTTTCCAATTAATTTCGAAGTTTACAAACTTCATCCTCAGAGATGTATTTTTTTTTTTTTTTTATAAAATAAACAAACTTTACTTTTGTTTATAAGTAGAACGTCGTGATGGTGTGACGCTCTCCACCAAGATCGAAATGGGCGGAAGTGAAAAATAATAAGAACGATTAGGCCAGGTGCAAGCCGGGAGTTATAATTTTAGATATTGTTCGTTCTTTTTTTTTTTTAAGCATTGATGAAATGTAATAAAATGACGTAAGAAGCCCTTTTAACAATGCGTGAAAGATTTATTTCTTTTTTTTCTTTTTTTCCAATTAATTTCGAAGTTTACAAACTTCATCCTCAGAGATGTATTTTTTTTTTTTTTTTATAAAATAAACAAACTTTACTTTTGTTTATAAGTAGAACGTCGTGATGGTGTGACGCTTTCCACCAAGATGGAATGGGCGGAAGTGAACAATAATAAGAACGATTAGGCCAGGTGCAAGCCGGGAGTTATAATTTTAGATATTTGTCGTTCTTTTTTTTTTTTAAGCATTGATGAAATGTAATAAAATGACGTAAGAAGCCCTTTTAACAATGCGTGAAAGATTTATTTCTTTTTTTTCTTTTTTTCCAATTAATTTCGAAGTTTACAAACTTCATCCTCAGAGATGTATTTTTTTTTTTTTTTTATAAAATAAACAAACTTTACTTTTGTTTATAAGTAGAACGTCGTGATGGTGTGACGCTCTCCACCAAGATGGAATGGGCGGAAGTGAAAAATAATAAGAACGATTAGGCCAGGTGCAAGCCGGGAGTTATAATTTTAGATATTTGTCGTTCTTTTTTTTTTTTAAGCATTGATGAAATGTAATAAAATGACGTAAGAAGCCCTTTTAACAATGCGTGAAAGATTTATTTCTTTTTTTTCTTTTTTTCCAATTAATTTCGAAGTTTACAAACTTCATCCTCAGAGATGTATTTTTTTTTTTATATAAAATAAACAAACTTTACTTTTGTTTATAAGTAGAACGTCGTGATGGTGTGACGCTCTCCACCAAGATGGAATGGGCGGAAGTGAAAAATAATAAGAACGATTAGGCCAGGTGCAAGCCGGGAGTTATAATTTTAGATATTGTTCGTTCTTTTTTTTTTTAAGCATTGATGAAATGTAATAAAATGACGTAAGAAGCCCTTTTAACAATGCGTGAAAGATTTATTTCTTTTTTTTCTTTTTTTCCAATTAATTTCGAAGTTTACAAACTTCATCCTCAGAGATGTATTTTTTTTTTTTTTTTATAAAATAAACAAACTTTACTTTTGTTTATAAGTAGAACGTCGTGATGGTGTGACGCTCTCCACCAAGATCGAAATGGGCGGAAGTGAAAAATAATAAGAACGATTAGGCCAGGTGCAAGCCGGGAGTTATAATTTTAGATATTGTTCGTTCTTTTTTTTTTTTAAGCATTGATGAAATGTAATAAAATGACGTAAGAAGCCCTTTTAACAATGCGTGAAAGATTTATTTCTTTTTTTTCTTTTTTTCCAATTAATTTCGAAGTTTACAAACTTCATCCTCAGAGATGTATTTTTTTTTTTTTTTTATAAAATAAACAAACTTTACTTTTGTTTATAAGTAGAACGTCGTGATGGTGTGACGCTTTCCACCAAGATGGAATGGGCGGAAGTGAACAATAATAAGAACGATTAGGCCAGGTGCAAGCCGGGAGTTATAATTTTAGATATTTGTCGTTCTTTTTTTTTTTTAAGCATTGATGAAATGTAATAAAATGACGTAAGAAGCCCTTTTAACAATGCGTGAAAGATTTATTTCTTTTTTTTCTTTTTTTCCAATTAATTTCGAAGTTTACAAACTTCATCCTCAGAGATGTATTTTTTTTTTTTTTTTATAAAATAAACAAACTTTACTTTTGTTTATAAGTAGAACGTCGTGATGGTGTGACGCTCTCCACCAAGATGGAATGGGCGGAAGTGAAAAATAATAAGAACGATTAGGCCAGGTGCAAGCCGGGAGTTATAATTTTAGATATTGTTCGTTCTTTTTTTTTTTTAAGCATTGATGAAATGTAATAAAATGACGTAAGAAGCCCTTTTAACAATGCGTGAAAGATTTATTTCTTTTTTTTCTTTTTTTCCAATTAATTTCGAAGTTTACAAACTTCATCCTCAGAGATG
Organism: Sepiola atlantica; assembly: GCA_963556195.1. Lineage (NCBI taxonomy): Eukaryota > Metazoa > Mollusca > Cephalopoda > Sepiida > Sepiolidae > Sepiola > Sepiola atlantica. The sequence goes on from OY744520.1 coordinate 3,799,325, forward strand.
TATTTTTTTTTTTTTTATAAAATAAACAAACTTTACTTTTGTTTATAAGTAGAACGTCGTGATGGTGTGACGCTCTCCACCAAGATGGAATGGGCGGAAGTGAAAAATAATAAGAACGATTAGGCCAGGTGCAAGCCGGGAGTTATAATTTTAGATATTTGTCGTTCTTTTTTTTTTTTTAAGCATTGATGAAATGTAATAAAATGACGTAAGAAGCCCTTTTAACAATGCGTGAAAGATTTATTTCTTTTTTTTCTTTTTTTCCAATTAATTTCGAAGTTTACAAACTTCATCCTCAGAGATGTATTTTTTTTTTTATATAAAATAAACAAACTTTACTTTTGTTTATAAGTAGAACGTCGTGATGGTGTGACGCTCTCCACCAAGATGGAATGGGCGGAAGTGAAAAATAATAAGAACGATTAGGCCAGGTGCAAGCCGGGAGTTATAATTTTAGATATTGTTCGTTCTTTTTTTTTTTAAGCATTGATGAAATGTAATAAAATGACGTAAGAAGCCCTTTTAACAATGCGTGAAAGATTTATTTCTTTTTTTTCTTTTTTTCCAATTAATTTCGAAGTTTACAAACTTCATCCTCAGAGATGTATTTTTTTGTTTTTTTATAAAATAAACAAACTTTACTTTTGTTTATAAGTAGAACGTCGTGATGGTGTGACGCTCTCCACCAAGATCGAAATGGGCGGAAGTGAAAAATAATAAGAACGATTAGGCCAGGTGCAAGCCGGGAGTTATAATTTTAGATATTGTTCGTTCTTTTTTTTTTTTAAGCATTGATGAAATGTAATAAAATGACGTAAGAAGCCCTTTTAACAATGCGTGAAAGATTTATTTCTTTTTTTTCTGTTTTTCCAATTAATTTCGAAGTTTACAAACTTCATCCTCAGAGATGTATTTTTTTTTTTTTTTTATAAAATAAACAAACTTTACTTTTGTTTATAAGTAGAACGTCGTGATGGTGTGACGCTTTCCACCAAGATGGAATGGGCGGAAGTGAACAATAATAAGAACGATTAGGCCAGGTGCAAGCCGGGAGTTATAATTTTAGATATTTGTCGTTCTTTTTTTTTTTTAAGCATTGATGAAATGTAATAAAATGACGTAAGAAGCCCTTTTAACAATGCGTGAAAGATTTATTTCTTTTTTTTCTTTTTTTCCAATTAATTTCGAAGTTTACAAACTTCATCCTCAGAGATGTATTTTTTTTTTTTTTTATAAAATAAACAAACTTTACTTTTGTTTATAAGTAGAACGTCGTGATGGTGTGACGCTCTCCACCAAGATCGAAATGGGCGGAAGTGAAAAATAATAAGAACGATTAGGCCAGGTGCAAGCCGGGAGTTATAATTTTAGATATTGTTCGTTCTTTTTTTTTTTTAAGCATTGATGAAATGTAATAAAATGACGTAAGAAGCCCTTTTAACAATGCGTGAAAGATTTATTTCTTTTTTTTCTTTTTTTCCAATTAATTTCGAAGTTTACAAACTTCATCCTCAGAGATGTATTTTTTTTTTTTTTTTATAAAATAAACAAACTTTACTTTTGTTTATAAGTAGAACGTCGTGATGGTGTGACGCTTTCCACCAAGATGGAATGGGCGGAAGTGAACAATAATAAGAACGATTAGGCCAGGTGCAAGCCGGGAGTTATAATTTTAGATATTTGTCGTTCTTTTTTTTTTTAAGCATTGATGAAATGTAATAAAATGACGTAAGAAGCCCTTTTAACAATGCGTGAAAGATTTATTTCTTTTTTTTCTTTTTTTCCAATTAATTTCGAAGTTTACAAACTTCATCCTCAGAGATGTATTTTTTTTTTTTTTATATAAAATAAACAAACTTTACTTTTGTTTATAAGTAGAACGTCGTGATGGTGTGACGCTCTCCACCAAGATGGAATGGGCGGAAGTGAAAAATAATAAGAACGATTAGGCCAGGTGCAAGCCGGGAGTTATAATTTTAGATATTGTTCGTTCTTTTTTTTTTTAAGCATTGATGAAATGTAATAAAATGACGTAAGAAGCCCTTTTAACAATGCGTGAAAGATTTATTTCTTTTTTTTCTTTTTTTTCAATTAATTTCGAAGTTTACAAACTACATCCTCAGAGATGTATTTTTTTTTTTTTTTTATAAAATAAACAAACTTTACTTTTGTTTATAAGTAGAACGTCGTGATGGTGTGACGCTCTCCACCAAGATGGAATGGGCGGAAGTGAAAAATAATAAGAACGATTAGGCCAGGTGCAAGCCGGGAGTTATAATTTTAGATATTGTTCGTTCTTTTTTTTTTAAGCATTGATGAAATGTAATAAAATGACGTAAGAAGCCCTTTTAACAATGCGTGAAAGATTTATTTCTTTTTTTCCAATTAATTTCGAAGTTTACAAACTTCATCCTCAGAGATGTATTTTTTTTTTTTTAAATAAACAAACTTTACTTTTGTCTATAAGTAGAACGTCGTGATGGTGTGACGCTCTCCACCAAGATGGAATGGGCGGAAGTGAACAATAATAAGAACGATTAGGCCAGGTGCAAGCCGGGAGTTATAATTTTAGATATTTGTCGTTCTTTTTTTTTTTTTAAGCATTGATGAAATGTAATAAAATGACGTAAGAAGCCCTTTTAACAATGCGTGAAAGATTTATTTCTTTTTTTCCTTTTTTTTCCAATTAATTTCGAAGTTTACAAACTTCATCCTCAGAGATGTATTTTTTTTTTTTTTTATAAAATAAACAAACTTTACTTTTGTTTATAAGTAGAACGTCGTGATGGTGTGACGCTCTCCACCAAGATGGAATGGGCGGAAGTGAAAAATAATAAGAACGATTAGGCCAGGTGCAAGCCGGGAGTTATAATTTTAGATATTGTTCGTTCTTTTTTTTTTTAAACTTCGAAATTAATTGGAAAAAAAGAAAAAAAAGAAATAAATCTTTCACGCATTGTTAAAAGGGCTTCTTACGTCATTTTATTACATTTCATCAATGCTTAAAAAAAAAAAAAGAACGAACAATATCTAAAATTATAACTCCCGGCTTGCACCTGGCCTAATCGTTCTTATTATTTTTCACTTCCGCCCATTCCATCTTGGTGGAGAGCGTCACACCATCACGACGTTCTACTTATAAACAAAAGTAAAGTTTGTTTATTTTATAAAAAAAAAAAAAAAATACATCTCTGAGGATGAAGTTTGTAAACTTCGAAATTAATTGGAAAAAAAGAAAAAAAAGAAATAAATCTTTCACGCATTGTTAAAAGGGCTTCTTACGTCATTTTATATATATATATATATATATATATATATATATTTAACCTCTTTACGATATATAAACATATTTAAATGATTTTCCACTTCTGTACAACTAGAAAAATATTTAATTTTAAATTTGTTAATAATCAATGTAGACGCACTTCATATGCCTTTCGACACACAAACACACACACAAACATTAAACGCATAATTACCGTCTGATGCTTTATATTTAGGTTGTTTCAGTCCTTCCAATAACATTTGCAGAGAAAGTCGGCGTTCAGAAAGCTCATTAATCAAGTGTTACAAATAGAACAGATTTAAGAAACAATTGATGCAGGTAGAGAACGTTTGAGAATGGAAGCTGATTAGAAGCGAATTAGTATAACATAAGTTCGCCAAAAATCTGTCTCTATTTCTCGTGTTTTCACCTTTTATTTACGATATTAATATTGAAAAAAAGAAACTTATCATAACCATGTGTGTTAATTAATTACAATTATCAACAACTGAAAAGTAATCATCAGTCCTTCTAGTCAATAATAAGTCATCATTACATCAGCTAATAATCATCATCATCATCATCATCATCATCATCATCATCATCATCATCATCATCAAGAGAACGACCCCTGTCTGAAAATTCAGTTATACAATACAGGTTTCAATTACGAAAGGGGTACCAAAATAGTACCATAGGTACGCGGGGTTATAAGAAATGCAACCAACTCTAATGATCATTACCAAGAATATGTAAAACGAACAAATGCATACTGTGCTTAATCATGTATACAGCTTACACATGTGGCCTAGCATAAATAATTCTATCGGAGTGTTCTTCGTTTTATTTCTTTCATTTTGACCAGTATTCGCCAAGCTTTATTTAATTACGAACGACATATCGTTGTATTCCACTTAAATATGATTACATTTGTAGATATCGTGTGTTATTGATAACGAATCATCTCTGATGAATAATGTATGTTTACTTATTTGTAAATGTCACAGAATAATAATCGAGGAAATTAACTTTCAGTGAGAAACGACGCTCGATATAATCAATGCATGTACGCTGAGACCATATTGACTAAATTACTACATATACATATACAAATAAGATAAATGGCGATGTTTGAATTATTGTAATTCGCGATATTTTTAGTTGTGCGCTGTTTGAAATGTATTTAGTGTAGCATTGTTATTTCGTGTCTTATTTATGAAAGATTATGATGTATTTTATATGCAAATGTTAAAAACTCATTGCGTCGTATAACACCGTCATGATTAATATGAGAAGTTCCGAGTGCAGTTATTTTGGATATAATTTATTACTATCGACCTATGAAAATATTTTTCTTTTTAAATAATAGTAACATTTATATTTCTAGTTCAAGCACTGGATAACTATTTAATTGTCGTCTTGTGTTAACTCACATTCCCCATTTTATTTATTTTTCACTCAGTTTTTATTATAAAATGACGTTTTTCCCTGAACATGTTTTCCAGTGACGTGTGTTTTCGTTTCTCTCGTCTGAGAATATATGGTGGCATGCATGAGTTGGTATTTTATGATAATCTGTGATTCCTTGAACCGTTAAATATCTCTATATAAACCCCTACCAGTGAGTAGCAATTTATATTCGCCGGCGGATCACAGAGTTTTCGTGGCTTTCAACTAAGTAAAATGTGATATTTAATCAATATAAGCTTGGACGCATTTAAGCGTAATATTGTGACGTAATTAACGTGGCGGATGAAACTATATTGTTTTAAGCTCAATATTTAATAGGTGTACTAAGATATAAAAAGCCACTAATGGACAGGTAAGTGCAGTATCTACCTTACGGTATTACTAGCAATACGGCGTAGAACTCCGACAATTACTTACCTACCATCTTTTATTTCTTGTTACAGAAAAGAAATTGTAACTAATATAAATTAAATGAGTGAAACGAAAGTTTTAACTTTTTAATTTAGTTATTACAAGTGCTGCTATTTAAACGAATAAATAGTAGATAGTATAAAAATATTTTAAGCTAAATATCTTTCGGATAAATACATACAAAGTCGTTGATGACGACATGATTCTATTTATGAAATCTTACTCAATTTGGGAACACTTAATTTTTAAATGTGAATTTCTAAAATAGTTTTTTTTTGATCTATTGACATCGGCTGATCTTATAATTGAAATAGGTGTAGAATGTGATAAAATACGCACAAAGAAAATTTAAAGGTATTTTTATACTAATAATAGTATATGAATCACTGTGTTCATTCAGCCATATGTAATTGTGTATTGATGGCATTCGAAATACTTAAGCTACACAAATACTTGTATGTTTAACTGTATTAACGAACGGTTCAAGAATACAAACCTAGAATACCCCGTTTGTCCACATAAGTCGGATT